>JARKIC010003409.1:0-22680 GCA_029378375.1 Mycena olivaceomarginata | reverse complement strand
CTACCCACCCACATTGATGTAGAGAATCTCGTCGTAATTCGGATTTCCTTGGGTGATCGGGTCGGGGGTGGCAGCAGAGAGCTTCCCGAATTATTCAAAATCAGGGCTGACTTCCGAAGCATGAATATATATGCCATACCGCGTTGTAGTTCGCAACATCGGTTGCCAGCCCGCGGACGAAGCTGGGACTGCCAGCGCTAGTATAAAGCGAGGAGAAAAGCTGTGCGGCAGGAGAAAGATTCGCGGGCCAGCCCAACCATCCAGCGTGCCCCGCATCGAGGTACGAGTAGACGTTGCCTAGCGTGTTGAGCTGCTGGATGGCGTATGTAACACACGCCTAAGTAGGAGAAAGAAAGAAGAAACCAGCTATAAGGCTGCAATCTGGTAGAAGAGCAAACAACGTACGAGGTAGGTGGTCTGCGCGTTAGCGCACTTGGCGACGTTCAGGTTGGTGACGAGATTCGCGAGACTGTCAGGCTCGATGACTGGCAGAAGGGTTCACACATCCGCGTATTATCCATGGAGAAAATAAATCACTTGCGACGACCCGAACGTCCGGGTAAGCTGGTTCCGATCATGAGTGAAGGCCAGAGAAAAAATCAACATAACTTACGCTTGATCTGCGCCACAATCTGGTCGATGTAATTGAAGTAGTTCGCTTGACCGTTGTCCGCGATGCTAAATTCTCCATTGGACGCCGCCGCCGCGCAGTCCCTAATTGTGAGTCGGTGGAATCAACCTTTCCATCGAGGGAACATATATTTACCTGTCGGGAAGATCGTATACGATGATCTGCACGATCATGGGCGTCCCCGACTCCTTACCCTGAGCGCTTGCATCCGCGAGGTAGGTGCCCAAATTGGGAACCTTGGCGACAGTATCGAACCAAGTGAAAGTGGGAATGTTTGCGACCGACAGCGCTTGGGCTTTCGTCATCGCGTCTGTGATGTTGGCAGCGGCAGTGGCGACCTGCACAGTTCATTAGCGAGGTACCTGGCTGCCGGCCAGAGCGGTAAGCAAACCTCGGCGGCATAGAACGGCGTCAAGTAAATCTAATAAAGTTTGAATCAATGGGAAATAAGGAAATTGATAACGACGAACGTTGTAGCCTGTGTACGGGTTTCCCGCAGCAGGAGTCTGGCTACCCGCGGGAGCAGAAGCGGTGCTGCTCGATGGAGGAGTGCTTGTCGGACCCGTGGGAGCCGTAGTCGTCCCTCCTCCGGTTGTCGACGGCCTACATGCAGGGTCTTAAACAAGCAATAAGACAAGATGCTGCACCCACAAGCATTGAGAGTAGTACGGATTGCTAACAACGCAGGTGGCCCCTGCTACGCATGTTGTTGGTCCGGCTGTCGATGTAGTCAACATTGTCGCAGCATAGAATATGATCAGTGGAGCTCACTCCAGCCTTGGCCACCGCATTGGGACCAAACAGCGCCTTGGGCGAACGCAAATACCGGGAGGAGAGATACCAGAGCGAGAATGGAAGACAGCATCTTAATGTCGTCGAGGGTCAGTGAACCAGCGAGATGTGGGACGCACGTTATATATAGCGGCCCAGCTAACCTGCTAAAGATAGATCAATTTCATGCAATGAATATGCAGGCTCGATGTTACCCGGGGTTTCTCCTGGAGTGAACCGCGATAGAGCGTCTTGTGAGCTGCATCCTGACCAAAGTTATTGACGCGGAGTAGTTCAAAATAAATGAACGGGAATAGCACAGTCCAATCTTACCTGGTTTTAAAAATAACAGGTCGGTGAAAATGCGCTATTGTTGGCGCGTAAGGGATAAAACTCGGGCACTTTGGAGCTGACATCACTCTGAGAGGTGGAGCAAAAGCGAGATCTTTCCATAGAGCAGACAAGTTGAGCGAATGACGACACGTGTTCGGTTTACAGCAGGGTCGCTCTGTGTGGCGAGTCCCGGAGCCAGCGTCTGAGTGGGATTAACCGTTCTATTAAGATTTAATACCCAATTCATTTGTGAGTGTTTGTATTTATCCCCTTGAAGCCTTCCACATCTTACACTCTACGCTCTGGTGCTCGAGATTTTACAGCTTCCCTCTGATTAACACTGCGATCTTGAAATGTTGAACAGCAGGCTGCGCGATTCAATCCCAATTTGATTCACTCTGCGTAGCAAGAATATCTCGTGCCCGTACAGCTTTCGACTGCTGTTGAAAACAGCCAAATTTGGTGCATCTTTTCATATTTCGCTGCCAATCTGTTAACATTTTCTTTGAAGTTCCGCTTCGAGTTTGCGACGAGCTCTGCCCTCCTTTTCTGGTAATGGCATGGTACTGCTTGACGCGGTTTCTGCGTGGTCTCACTGGTCTGCTCGATGGGCCTTGGGTTATTGCTTTACCCTCCTGAATTCCAAAGGCCCTCCGGGAATCCCTGGTACCGGGAGGCCGTCGGATACATTGTCCGTGATACCTAGATTTTACAGCGCCAGCCGAAACATCTGGCGTGCGTCCTATTCCAGACGATGTGCGGAAAAATACGGTATGGCGAGCATTGGCGACATTCGACCTTTCGCTGGACTCGAAGAAGCAACGCCACCGCCATCTATCGTCCTTGCAATCCACTCGCAAAGCGGTTCTCCCAATCAGTGGGGACTGGCAATGCAAAGGGTTTTGATGTCCGGCTGCCATCAGTCCAGCGTCCTGCTTCAACCGTCGACATTTTTGCCTGACCTTTGTTGAGAGACTGTTCTGGTTTCTCATTTTACACAGAGTGTCCCGGACACAGTTTTTATTTCAGGCCCCCTGCCTTCATAATGTCTTATGAACATGTTTTATCACTGTCTGATATGATTCTTTGGTCCCGCATAACACACCCAATTCTGGGTCTTTTTTTCTGAAAAAAATTGCAATGAACCTGTAATGTAAATCTACACAAAGCATCCCGCACAAAATTTTTAATTTTTCCTCAGGACTTGTGCAAAGTCATGGCATCACCATGTGCAAACAGATGTTTACTTGGCAGGCGTTGCCAGTCCCCACAATCCGTAATGACGAGGAGAAGTATCCCTTCCGGAAGTTAATGGCGAACTCGTTTGAGGACTTCAATTCCTTAGGAAATTTTGATAAAGCTACGAAACTATGGAATGCGTACGCCGACACGAATAGTGACATTTGCTACAAGGTATCAGCTTTTTTTTCTTCTCATTAGGATTGTTAAATCTAAATCATCTTTAGTTACCCGATACTTCACCACGGACCCTGGAAGACAAACATGAACATCCAGCAACAAAAGCCATGAGGCTCGATGTTTGTGCTCCATTAATGGAGCAACTCCAGGACTCGCATAGTCCCGAAGCTTTCCGTAACCTCGATGCGACCGCACTACATTGCGAGTGGTTTGCTGGCATTCGACAATGACTCGAGATTTTATGTTCAACGTTGTTGTGTAATGTGGGTCTGGGTTTGGAGGTTGTACTCTGATGCGAAACATAAGTGATTCTTATGAAATTCCGATTCTTAATAGTATCCGCAGTTGCTAATCCTTTACAAGATTATGCACCAATTGTCAAGTCCGATCTGTTTCCTTATATTCCATGTGTTCGTTCCGTTTCCAATATGTTCACATGTAGTTTATAAAGATACAAATCCAACACAGATAATATTTTGAGGGAATGCAAACAAAATTTGGTATGGCTTCTGGGTGTCTTTGAATGAATGCCTACTCGACCGGTCAAGTGTGAAAGCCTAGTAGCTTCATGTCCAACAGGTGGGGTGAGATTCACTGGCTTCTACCCATAACTATCCACTTAAATACTCTACAGGAATCTAAATATAAATGAGACAGATAAAAACACAGAGCAGGGTTCAGGGTATATGACTAGTGGTATGAGAGATAGCCGAAGAACTCCTGTCAGATATCAGAAATTAGTAAAAACAAGGGGGATTTATAAGAGCCATCAACGAGCTGAACGTTGCAATGAGTAAAGATCTGCATCGCTTAGAATGATCATGATGGGATATAGTTGATGTGTCAATTTAGCCGACTTCCTCGCCGGCCCTTTCGCCTCTTCTGCCCCGTTCATCGTGTTCCTATCATCTTTATACCCTTCAATTTCAAGTTTTTGGTACTAGTAACCATACTCTTTGACCTCAAACAAATCTCGCTAACAATTTTGGAGACAGGTTCAACATTCAACATGTACCATATGTATTGTTTACATGTGCTTCTCGATTAGACTACTCAACATTAGGAGGGTTAGTTTTCCAAGCATCAACATTTCCGCTGTGGCAGGGGCAGAGGGCCGGCGTGTGGAATCGTTCCGTACGCTCGGTTTCTCGGCAACTGTCCTGGCGGGAGGAATGATAGCATCGATCTTTGCTCTTCTTCTTTTTCCAATTCTTATGCTTACTGTATTTACAGCTACCATTTTGTGCTAACCATGCCTTCAAATTCCTTGTTCTTTCATCTAGGTACCACTCCGATCTCGCAAAAGACTCCAAACGAAGTTCTCATGGATGGCATGGTTTCGGCATTGAACATTCAAGCTGTATGTCATTTTATTTACCTTTCGTTGACGTTCGTTCGGGCGGAGTGCCACCCGTGGCTCACGGACCGTAGGTCTCGCGCTTGGGGGTGTTGCGGGGAACACCGGGCTGTTTGGCGGGCAGTACCTTCACCCAAGTTGCCTATAGACCGATTCATTGCTTATGAAGCATTCCGTGGGTTTATTGGGGTGGTAAATCGCTCGGACGAGCGGCTTTTGCCTTGACATGGGCCTTACATACATTTGTATATAGTGGCAGCCCCGATGGTCCGAGAGAACCGACGCATCGGGTGAGATTTCGTTACATGTTATGTAATTTTTCTGGACACCTGGAATGGACACCTTACGTTTTGACCTCTTACCACTACCTCCCTGCTTCGCGGGAAGACTTGTGCGGTGTTCTAGCGTGCTCTCTTCGTCCTAACTCGCTCTCACGGTGTTACGATCATGCACTTTCTGGCCGTTTACGGCCCTTTCCGGTTACGGTTACGGCCATTACGGTCCAACCAACTTCCGATGCTCCGGCTAGTTCCGTTGACGCACAACCTTTGGGTTTTCGCAATGAAGGTCTTCTGAGCGTTCCCCAAATCAAACATATGACTTATGCAACTATGCTTCTCTCTTATTGTTCTTATTGTTCTTATTGTCTTTTATATACTTCTTTCCGCATTAGACTTATCTCCGTATTTAGTATAAATACGTATTATGTTCTACTGTATCTTTAGTTGAAAATTAACGTGCTTTGCCTCCGCATTGCTCCGTGATCTGACTTCTGCTCTCCTCGTCGTCGAGCCAAGTTAGTTGGTGTACCCGATCTCCTACATGGTATCACTTACGGCCCTATCCGTCTTTCCGGCCTTTACGTCTTTCCGGTCTTCCGTCCTTCCGGCCTTTTCCGACACGGATATAACACACGGAGTGTGCGGTGCACTCCATCATCTCGTCGTTCCCTTCTATTCTTGACTTCGTGTCAGGATCATCTGTTCTTGACTTCGCGTCAGGAATACTACATCCCTCCTCTCTCTGATATTTTGTTGCTTTTCTTATCTACCAGTCGGCACACTTCCTTCCACATTCTTTTATTTACTGAACCTGCTACCAGGTACTTAACCCTACTTCACCACTGCATTCTCGCACATCGCTCCACCCCCAACCTGCACTTTGCCGGCGTGCAGTACTGCAGTTACACTCAGTGTTCAATTGCCCATGTTCCACGGCATGGCTAAGTACAACTCAATTTCAACTAGCCAGCCACTGGATTAATTTTCTTTTGTTTGGGAGGGGAGGCTATGCCCAGCGTGATCATGAGTTCCCCGATCAATATTGTGTTGTCTTCAAGACTGCTGAGCTAAAGCCATCTCAGCATGTCAGCAGCACCCTGGGGGTCTCATTCAACTAATGTCATGAATCACCCTGACTCAGCATCGCAGATATCCTTTTTCGGGTTCTACCACATTCCTTTTTGGGAATAACCCGTCCTTGATCGGGTTATTCCCTGGCCCACAACACTCACTCACTCACTCAGGGACATGAACATCCCTTGGACCTTTATTCGGAATCCATGCAGACATGGATTCCTCACCACTTTACCCCGGGTTCTTATTGCAGTAACCCGGGACTCTATACGACGATGGCATGACACCATACACATGCAACCCGGGTTCTGTGCGCTAGCAACCCGGACTCCTTTGTGCCGATGACCATATCCAATGGGTCATGACTACACTCCTTTATGTTGGTGGATATTCACTCCTGATATCCCTGCCAAGACGACTACACTCCTGAATGGCGACAGGTGTCCCCTGGGTGCCACCTGTTGACTCCTTTATGCTCATGACTCCTTGGTGACCCCTAGATGCTGTGGTGATAACATATAGGGACTAGGAGCATCAGCATTAATGTTCCTTAATGCTGGATACAGTAACCGATCGCGATCGTATTTAATTTATGTAGAAAGGTATATAAACTCGGTAGAATCTCCCCTGTACAGTAGATTCTACCTCGTCTATCAGGCCTTACTTTGGCTGGATGCTTGGTTCTTGACTTGAGCCTGGAGCTCTTGTTCTCATCTCTCGTTGTTCTGGTCTTGCCTTCGCTCCCCTTTCACTCGACAACACCAGAACTCCTACTCTCTGTGTCTTGCCTTGGGATATCGACCTAGCAGTGTTGGATCTGGCCCGTTAGGTAGCGGCAAGGAGAGACCTTACCTACAAGGGGAAGAGATCATCACACTAGTTCCCTGGCAGGGTTGTACAGAGACTGGTTCGCCTGAAGTTCCCCTCAGGCACCCTCGGTCTTGGATCCAGTTGGAACCCCTGTTTGGAGTACCCTGAGTCGGGTTCCTCCTCTCGGGTTCTTGGGACGCAACCCCAACCCCCTATCCAAACCCGAAGCCCCTATTTGAGCCACCCAGAGCGGGTTCCTCTCACTAGGGTCTGGTGCATAGTTGCAGTACTCTCGCTGCAATATCTTCGGGTTCTTCCGCATGGGTTGCTCACCACCTATGGATGCTGGCCTGGTTGGCCACATCCTCCTCTTGGATCCTCGACGCACGGTCATGCGCTATTCGAGCGGTGACAGATTCTCTCTCAACACCTAGGGATGGCTGCTGTTGTGTCTGGTGTGGACGTGGTCCAGCTGACCTAAGGGCCGTTGCTGACAACTAACAGTCCACCATGACTCTCTCCACAAATCAAATGCACGTCCACGATGTTTTGATAAGCCTTTCATTGTCCCACAAAATGACTTTGATGCTATTTCTATTGGTTAAGGAGGGTGGCGACCCCAACAACCTTTTAACCATTCTCCACCTCTGCCATGGTCCCACTCTTTGTCTATGGAGTGTGCTTTCCTCCCAATTGTGTGCAATGAGAAGTGTTCATGTTAGAGTTGGACTTGATGTCTGGCACAGGTTGTTTAGATATATACCTTGCGCCATTGATATTTGCCTTGCCATTGTTCACAACCATCTGTCTGCAGTAAACCACAAAAATAACCTGTTCTTCCGTAATCTTCAAATGTCAATGGTTGCCTTTCAACATGCACTCACTCATGCCGGAGCGAAGCGAACACATATCTTGTCAGTCATTGATTTTCTAACTCCAAAGCGGCACTTGGTTTGAATGACTGTATAATAGAAAGAAGGATTGAATTCAGCAATTATCATGCTGAGATATAAGTGAATGGCACGCAAACCACTCGTCCGAAATATTGTGATATCAACAATGAAATAATGTGTGGACCTCCAACGTTATCGATGCAAAGGAACATGGGGAAGTGCATATTGAGGCTCCTTGATATTGGTGTTCGCAGCATCAAAAACTGAGACAGAAACAGAGTGAACCAATGTGTATGTGGGTCCAAAGTATCGCCGTCGTGAGTTTGAGATACGGGGACCATATGTAGAAATTCCAACCTCGGGGCAAGCAATTGGGATGAGAATCGGCATATATGGAGGAGGGTGCAAAACATACATGATATAGCATATATATAGCGGACACAGATTTCCATGCTTAGTAAAGAGTTAGCACACTATTGATACTCATGGGGTGGACAGAAACGAGGTGGCAAGCACAACGGCAAGTAAGCATAAATGAGATGAGAGACCAACGGAAACTGACTGACCAAATTACAATGCAAAAAGCTAGCTCCGAGCGAGCTAGAGTTTCAGCTGTGCAGGAGCGCTGACCCTATTTGCCTCCAGTGGTCAGCCCTACATATGTTATGCCCAGTTTTCGGCATACAGATAATTTTCAAGCATATGCCTAACTCATATCTATTTTCCAACCAGACTTGGGGGGTCTCCCTATAAAAAAAAAACAAGACATGCCTGCGCTCTGCTCCGGCATGCAGGTTGACATCCAAAAGTTAGGGTGCGGCGGTAGCATGGGAAAGCCAAACAGTCACATACTGATACAGGGATCTCTTTAATAACATGGTATATCGAAATGGGCGCACATTTAAATCTTGGTGAGAAAATGATATCCTGTCTATAAACTTTGGGTGTGCTCCCAAATGTTGACCCCCCCAGCCCATGCCCTGAATGTGGCCCCGGTTGTGACCAAAACATCCATAGTAAGTCAACAGTTGGGAGCACACCCAAAGTTTATAGAGAGAATATCATTTTCTCACCAAAATCTATGTGTGCACAACTCTTCAATTTTTTTTTTGGGCAGCCCCCCAGCCTGGTTCGAAAATAGTTAGGCCGAACGGGCAATGGCCCACACTGTTTTTGCGGTGCCCCTCCCTTGAATGCCGGTTCTAGGATTATATGCTGGTGAGCCCGCCTCAGCTCCAAACTTCACATTTCTGTTGATCCTCACTCAGTATGTTGTCTTGTCTCTTTCTTGTTTTCCCTCCTCATGCCCGACACTGAGGTATGTTCTTTGTTTCGCACTGCTGCATTTATTCGCTCCCACAGCTTCACCACCTGTCCTAGAAGTACTGGCAACAATATGCGAGGGGCGGAAAGCATGGGGCACAGGGGAGGAAGTGGTATATGTAGCGCAACCTTGTAGTAGTCACATAGAATTGCAATATATTTCATGAACATATCATGTGGCTTCCCCCATTTCAATGTGTGAATGTGTTGTATCCTCAGTAACCCTTCCTTTCATGTGGATTCATTGTGAAAGGCACCACTAAACATGATGAATGCACCCCATGAAAAGTTACAAAGAATACTTGCCTTTCATAGTTGCTAATCTGGATGAATTCCACTCAGTTTCACAGTGTTTTGCAATGAAAGTCATGGGGAAAGCGGCTGAAAAACTGCGGTGAAAGTCATACGGTTTGCTGGCCTCAGTGATTCCCTTGGGCGGTGGGTCTTGTTGTCACTTTCTCATGGAGGTCTGTTTCTTACGCAGTGCTGGAGGCCATCCAATTGTTGGTTGTCCTGTTACTGATATTGTACTACCAGAAAAAAAAAGACAAAGACATGGTTGAGGACAGCAGCACACTTACCTCCTCAGTGCCAGTGTAATGGGTGGAAGCGAAACAACGTCCGAGTGCAGGCTTTATGAGACGTCAGAGGTATGGTCCAAGGACGTGGGTGAAGATAGTGGCATTCTGAGGTACGTGTCATGCCCAGAAAATTACCGTTTATGAACTGTTTTACAGCAATTGGCAGTACCGAAGGCGCAGATTGAAAACATCTTGTTTTAGGGTGTTTTCAGAGAATTGTCCATAACTCCATCAGTTCAACACCGGTTTGGATGAAATGTAGATAGATCTGTCGGGCTAATTCATGCGCAATTAGTGATAGAAATGAATTCACAAAAATATAATGTATTGGGTGATCTGTGTTTTGGGGCTGTTTTTGCGCTGAATGCCATCTAGCATGCCCGGAACATGTCCCAGTGACCTAATATTTAGGGAGGGATGACATGTGAACCTCAGAAAACATGTGATAGAGCCAAAAGTACGGAGAGTCTAGTTACAGTCCCTCTAGCTCCATTGGATACATTTGGCTTATGTAAGGATTACATTTACCTAGGGATTTCATATAATTCTGGCTCTATCCCATGTTTCCTCAGCTATAACTGTTGTCCCTCCCAAAATACTAGGTCACTAGAACATGTTCCAGGCATGCTAGCGGGTATTCGGCACGAAAATAGCCCAAAAACACATATCACCCACAATACATTATATTTTTTATGAATTCATTTCTATTACCAATTGCATGAATTCGCCCCACAGATCTACGTTTCATCCAAATCGGTGGCAAACTGATCGAGTCACGGACAATTCTCTGAAAACATCCTAAAACAAGATGTTCCCAATCCGCGCCTTTGGTACTGCCAATTGCCGTAAATGGTTTTAAACTGTTTAGATACCATTTCCTTTTGTTTTGTCGAGATCCATACACGAGAAATAAATGGTTGGGACCTTATTTTTCCTTGCTTTCCCGACTTCCGGTGACTCCATGGGGCGGTTATAGCTTGTCAATAGCCTGTGCAGATACCAATGAGCTGACCAATGAGCTGAATTGATCGCCCTTGCACCCTCTAACACTGGGGGCAAAAAGCAACACATAGAAAGCCATATGCATCAAATGCATATGGTCTGCAGGTAAAAAAAAATGTCACAAAGCTGCCTTTGACAGAAAAAGGGCAGCTTTGTTACATGCTTTGTGCTCCTGTGTGGGGGAACAAAGCATGTGCCAAAGGCGGCCTTTGAAAGTCGAAGGCAACCTTGTGCATTGGGCATCAAGTGCAGACCATATGCATTTGACGCATATGAAGATCATATGTGTCAGTAATTGCCCCCAGTGTAAACCTCTGTTAATGGCCGGCATGTGACAGAAGCGCAATGTGGTTGCCAACACCGTGTAACGGCCAATTTTCTCGCCGGTGAAGCGGCCATCATGCTTGAAGGACCACGTAGAAACCCTGGAGCCCGCCACCGCGCCGTACTGCCAATGGACACGAAGATCGACAAATTTTTACGGGACTTTTAGGGCCCACTAGGACTCCTCAATCTGGACGGCACCAGTTCTGCGCTGACCAAACTTGTGCATCGCTGGATGTTTCTTGTTCATCTCGGATATGGGGATGGGAGTGTGTATACTGATTTCAATTTGCCAACTCAATTCGACGATAGAATGATAGCCTGCTGAAAGCCCATTCAATTTTACACCCGGGCCGTCGAGAGAGGAGAAGATTGTGCATTTGGAGTCGGAGATGGCTTAGAAGGACGTATAGTCCCCGAAGACGAGACAGGGTTTAGCTCTTACATTCAGTCTTTACTGGACAAGGGCTACGGCTCAGCGAGGAGTAATCTGGTGGGCCGTGGCCTTTATGATACATCAGATGTGTGGTCCGGACATAACTGAAGACAGCAGTGTTCTCACCTCCTCGCCTCCTTGGTGGGCCCTGGCCTTTATTAGAGGTCAGATGTGTGGTCGAAGGATGTGGTTGAGGACAGCAGCGTGCTTACCTCCTCAGCGTCGGTGTACTGGTAAGGAGAACGACGTTCGAGCGTGGCCTTTATGAGACGTCAGAGGTGTGGTCGAAGGACGTGGGTGAAGATAGCGGCGTGCGCACCTCCTCGGTATTGGGGCCACCTTGGTGGGCCTTGGTCTTTAAGATGTCAAATGTGGTCGAAGGACGTAGTTGAGGGAGGACAGTGGCGTGCTTACCCTTACCTCCTCGCCGTCAGTGTACTGGTAAGGAGAACGACGCCCGAGCGTGGCCTTTATGAGACGTCAGAGGTGTGGTCGAAGGACGTGGGTGAAGATAGCGGCGTGCTCACCTCCTCGGTATTGGGGCCACCTTGGTGGGCCTTGGTCTTTACGAGATGTCAAAGGTGTGGTCGAAGGACGTAGTTGAGGACAGTGGCGTGCTTACCTCCTCGCCGTCGGTGTACTGGTAAGGAGAACGACGTCCGAGCGTGGCCTTTATGAGACGTCAGAGGTGTGGTCGAAGGACGTGGGTGAAGATAGCGGCGTGCTCACCTCCTCGGTATTGGGGCCACCTTGGTGGGCCTTGGTCTTTATGAGACGTCAAGGGTGTGGTCGAAGGACGTTGTTGAGGACAGTGGCGTGCTTACCTCCTCGCCGTCGGTGTACTGGTAAGGAGAACGACGCCCGAGCGTGGCCTTTATGATACGTTAGATCTCTGAGTGATCTCGAGAGTGTTTCCTACCTTGCCCTGCCCAGTGGGAACGGCAACACAGACGCAAGCAGCAGCGACGAGGGTTTGCACAAGGAGGAATTTCATCACGATTCGGGTTGTTAGCGACGATGCAGTTCTGCTCGACGGCTCAAGTACTTATACCTCTGCGACCTTCTGTGAGTCGAGGAATGAAATGGGGCGAGCAGGCAGAGCGGCGCTGTTGCCACGACCCTTAAGAGGAATATGCGGCCGCATGTTAGATACTCCTCGATCTTCTATTCGAGCTGGGCCGCTCTTCCCAAGCTCTTCCACTTGTGCTTAGAATTCTTATCAGAGATCTTGCCCTTCAGGGCTTATCTGCGCCATAAATTGGCTTCGGCATGCGGCGGCTGGCAGCGGGGCATTCAAGATGTCTGTAGAACGAGCGAAGCATCGGATCGTCATTTCTTCTCCTGAAAATCTAAACACATATACCGATGGAGAGCGAATGCAGAAAATGCCGGATCTTCATGCCGTGCCGGCACTGCTAGTGCATTCACCCATTTTTGAGAGCATTTAGTTGGGATATATAGTTTAGACTCGGAGTTTATTTTCATGTTCAAATGAACCGAAACAAACTGGATGACGTTCATTCTATAGAATACGCCGGCCGAGCACATGCCGACGGACGCCATCATCAAAGATCACTTCGACAGTTCAAACTTGAAGTTGGCATTCGAACCAACTAGCCATTCGTTGAAGGTCCCAAATTCATTGTTCATTCTCACCAGAAAAAAATCAAAATTTGAAGCGAAAAAAGTCGGAATAAAAGAGTGTCTGAACTAGCGGCTGAGACACTTGAACATCTTTTCATCAGAAGACGGTCCGGTCGGCAACCGTACCTACATACTGAGGTATGTAAAGGCGAACGACTTCTATAGAACCATGGAGACTTGCCAAAGACTTGCCTGCTGTTCCCTTTGGACCCGATCAGACTTCAAATTCATCTGCGCCGCACGTCGTTCAAAGTATCTCTGAGATTCAGATGATCGGAGTTCTACCAATCCACTACGCACTCCGTGCTCCTCTATACTCGGCGCCGCACTCGCCCCCTTTCCCTGAGCTCTTAGTTATGTCAACTATATGCCAGCCGAGACTCATCCGAGGAGTGGACACTAAATCACTCTTACGCGTAATGACCCGAAAAGCAACCGAGATAGCTCGAAGAACTCTATGCCACCCTCGTATTCTTTGGGGATCGTCACCGTACCCGTCCAGGACGGCTGGACCGACGGACCGACGGACAACTGTCCAGTCCCGTCCCTGGGCTACTGGTCTCCTCAGCATGCCGTACCGTCGCCGGACGGCAGTGAGGACGGCCATCCCGTCCACTGGAAGACGGAAGGACGGACAGATGATTCTGGTCGTGATTTCTGTTCATAATTAATCTGCTGGTGACTCAGGGTTAGTAAATCGAAAACTCCGTGAGAATCGTGGAAATTGTTGCAGAATTGTTGCAGATCCATTTGTTTCCTCATTTCGGACGTCAAAACGCGCTCGTCATCAACATACATTGGAGTTTTTTACGTCAGAATTCCGAAATTAAAAACTTCTCAGATTAATACGCACAGGACAAGCGCTAGGATACCGAGTCGTTGTGGACGCGTATGTTGTCACAAAAAGACCTTCGCACTCTCTCCGCATCAAGTCAAGTATCTGTAATCTTCGTCCCGTCCCGTAAAGCGTCATGAGAGAGCCTCCGCCACCGTACCGTCGACGGACGGTCCATTGGACGGCTGTCTTTGGCAACCGTCCGTCGGCCGGGACGGACTGTGACGATCCCTAGTATTCTTACGTCGTAAGATCGAGGTTCTCGCCAGCCCCGAGTGCGGATCATATTACTTAGTCTGCAAATTTGTTCAACACGTTCCATCAGAACTCGTATATTGATTGGTTCACCTCGCCGCACCTGGTTTCCCTCCAACGTAAAGCTAGTGTATGGCACTTCACCCGGAGAAGCATCTAGTGCGATTTCTATCGGTGCACTGTTCTTTCCTTCTCAAGATTGTCTTCCCAAGTCTGATCACTGGGTACGTCGCTGCGGCGAGAAGACGGTTGAGGGTCTAGTGGGGCGTTGACCACGGATTGAGATATGTACACCATCCCATCTTTACCGTCGCTTCCATCACCATCTCAACGCAGCCCTCTGATAAGCGTCAGCGTTCCCTCCAGCCTCTAACCATGCACTCCAAGTCCGATGAAAGTGTCTACGAGCCCTCTGTCCGGAAGACAACACCCAAAGTGATCTTATGGAGCTCGTGTGTGCTCACAGGCGCCTCCGGAAAATCAACTACTGCTTGTCCGGAGTGCTCGTCGTCCTTCTGATCTCGAACCTAGTATTCATCACTAAGCTCACCGGTGGCAAAGGCATGCCGTGCGGAGCCATTCCTCACATTTTGTGCGCCCACTCCTCATATTCTAAATTAATTGCAAGAATCGCTCTGACCAAAGCATGCAGCTCCGGCGCAGGAGGCGGGTAGAATATGAAGTCGTTAAATTTCATGCTGGACCGTTGAATAACGAACCCGACGACATATACAGGCGGGGCCCCCAAGCCCCGTTGTCGATCAGGCAATGGCGTGAGCTCTACGAATGTAAGTATGACGGCCTTTGCTCCCCGCTCGTCGCTGATGATAAGACCATAGTTGGTACCATTCATGTTACCCCCCAACATCGCCTCCAAGCTAGCCAAACCACACGGAGAAGATGTACAATGAAACCGAGTCCATCGTCATCATCGACGTCTTCCATCAACTCCACTGCCTGGTATGTCGTCATTCGGGACCTACATACCTCGGTTAACTTGCGGATCAGAACATGATTCGAAAGGCTTTGAGTCCAGGTGAACTAAATCAGGCTTGGTGATTCGAAATGTCCTGACTTGACCAGATCACTACGGCAAGGAAGTCACCGAAAGTAAGGAGGTCCACGCGGCCCACATTAACCACTGCTTGAATTCCGTCCGTCAATCGTTACAATGTGGTGCGGATATCACCACCGTCCCTTTCAACGTCCAGCCGCTGAAGTTCGCATCGCACCCCATCCTCGTCCCCACGTTCAACGTGATCCATACTGCCGAAACTTCCGGAAACTGCAGGAATGGACCAGGTACAGGTGGACGGGCGAATTATTTGATGATGAATAAATACGACTAATAAACGTTCTGTTTTGACTCGGAGGCCCTGTCTTCAGTTTGTGAACGATTGGTTTGATCATTTGAACGCATGAACTTATTCCTGCTACTTTGATAGTCATCGGTCTTCAGAACCGGATGCGGGCACACCTTTTGTGACGGATGGATTTTGAAAGCTTCAAACTTTTTATTGTGTGATTAACTCGAGGCTCTGACCTGTGTTGTCCTGGCTCAGAGATCTCAAGGTTCACCGATCGATCAGGCTGGGTGGTTATGTGCGTTATGTTTGCCGTAATTTATGTGCATTATGTCTGCCATAATTTCTCACACATTCAATGTTATGCGGCCTTCTCCTCCGTATCCCTCCCTCCAGCACCACTTGCTACGGACCTTTATTGGCCGCATATACTCTCTTTCCGAGCACATATTGTACCTCTATCACATCTCTTTTCTTAGCCTCAGCTCCCATTTGGCACCGGCTTTGACTCATTCCGGAGTATCTACCTCAATTATCAGTTCAAAAGCACGAACCAACCTGTACAGGCTCTCCTCTGGCAAGTCCCCCCGGGCCTGCGTCGCATCTTATCGGCCTCGTATCAAGCAACCAGGATATGCCGCGGCCGTGAGCTGTTAAGAATCTTCCGGAGCCTCTCCCTTAAACTCTGTGTTCTTCTTTAGATAGGACCGATTTATCCGTGATGGAAGGCCTCGTTCAAACCTCATGGGTCAACCTCAACCCATCTACAATGATGCGGGGGTCATCAGTTGTCGAAACGAGCCCGCGAGACCGTAACATTGAATCGGAATATGTCCGAAACTCACTGTAAGCAATCTCCTTGAATTATCGGTCCATTTGCACGAAATAATGCATTGTGTCCAGAAGTCGTCTGAGGCCTATTATAGACACTATATTGACTTTCCGCCACCGAACGAATCAGTATCCCGACGGCACGCTCCATTGAGTATCCACAATACAAGGTGAGCTTTTTTGTCAAACTGAACCGGAAATTCTTCATGCACGCATTGTTCAGGTCGTCCTCAAGTCTCATCAAGACCCCAATGTTGATTTTAAGGTGTCCACGGGCGCCGATGGCGCAAGATTGTCCTCAAAAGGTATGTTGCTAACTCAAATCTCGGTCTGAGCCTCGGAATAGCGGTTGAAAATTTATCTCATATTGTAATGATGTGTTCCCATGCCGTCCCGCTGCTTCACTGTCTGTCTTGTCTGTGCAATACTGAATGCGGTCTACTCCTTTCGTTACTTGCCAGCCTCTTTCCCGACTGAAGTGCACTGAAGTTCTCCCTTTCCTTCTCCCTTCCAATTCTTTTTAATGCACCTGTCGAGTACTTGTGAGTTTCTACAATCTTGTGATGGGGTGTCCTATGGCATTTCCAAGGCAGACGCTGCCAGACCTATAGATAGATTACCATATCTTAGATCACATGTTCCTATATCGTTACATCATGTAGATCACGTAATAACAATCTTAACTTGCCATCTACCATGATATAGCAGTCTGAGATCACCCCGGCGAACCACCATTACGCGTTAGACCACCTGCCTGGCTGAGCATCCGTATAACTGCTCCATGGCCTCGGTGCTGCAGAGGCTCCTGTCCAGGGTAACACGACCCCTTAGCGAAGGGTTACAACGGTACCCTGTGAGCTGGCGCCTTTGTGGCTGCCTACCTCACTTCTACTACGGCTACTACCCACAATGAAGCCTTCCGAACTACGATGCGCGTCTCCCGACCCGTGCCGCATCACAAATCTTCTTTCAATCTTTCCTTTTTGGGATTCTTTTTCACATTTTTCCTCGTCCGAGGACCCAGCGGAACAATCGGAGAACCGATCTCAACTCAGTCTGAGGATGGTTAACAAAGTTACTTGGAAAAACTAACTTAGCCTTGCAAAACTAACTTTACTTTACTTGTCACTGGTTGGGAGATTCAAGTTTTTCAGTACAATTTATGGTGAAAAATGTTGTTTGTTTTTCAGACATTTTTCACCAAAATAGGTAGTGAAAAACTCAAAACATTTTCACTATTTTGTGAGTTCGAGGTGAAAAATTCAAAAGGAAGCTCAAAAGAGGTGAAAAGATTTGAATTTTTCACCACTTTTTTCAGTGAAAAATGTCTGAAAAACAAACAACATTTTTCACCATAAATTGTGCTGAAAATCTTGAATCTTTCAACCAGTGTGTGGCAGACAAGTAAAGTAAAGTAAGCAAAAGTAACTTGTACATAACTTATGTAACTTGGATTGATGCCATCTGATGGCCCAAGTTACTTTGTCTGATCACATTGATCTAACTTGGCTGGGCAAGTTACTTGCATATAACTTGAAGTTACTTGAAGTTACTTGAAGTTACTTGAAGTTATTTGAAGTTATTTTCAGCCGGTGATTGACTCTTCAATATGTTTGAGGCTAATGACCAATTTAACTGGGATGCATTCTTTGGGAGTGGTGTAGCGTTGATGAACATACCCCAAGCCATTGCTGACAAGTTTCAGTACAATTTTGCACAGTTTGAACATTTTTTTGGTCGCAGGCCTGACTTCAATAAAGTTGTCCCATAGGTCATCCCGCCCCTGACCCACTTCAAGACTTTATAGGTCTATTTAGCACATTGTTCGGGCTGTTAAATGACCTCTCTTCTTTCATTGTTGTTGAAAAACGATTTCCTGGTGGGCTCTTGTTGTTTTCTCGATCATTGAAGTGTATTAATGGACTCCAGTGCCTACCACCCACAGGAAGGCCAATCGGCCTTGAACGTAATGTTTCGGTAACCATCAACATCAGCTGTTATTTTCGACTTGGAGGTACGAAATTCAATATTCTCCAGCCCGAATCCTCGGTCGCATCCTTGGGCGCACCCAATTCATTTGACAACTGTAGTGTTGCTGTCCAGTGTCATGAATCACCCGGGTTCTACTTTTTCGCGCGACGCATCTGTATGGATACAGACACGTCTTAGCGGCACAGGACTCTCATGATGCCACCCGTGACCTTCTCACGGTTGAAACCCAGCCTCGGATTCTAAAGCTGCAGATTCAGGGAGTCTGCGCCTGTGAAGCCTCTGTGCTTCGGCGCATAGCTCCTCGCAAGACGGGACGGATTGGGAGCTCGTAGGAGCTTCACCACGATCGCGAGCCCGGTCGTGGTCCTCTTGCAGATGTGCAAGGCGAGTCCGCGCGTTAGCGGGACTCTAGCCTGTACCCAGGTTTGGGGCCGTGTTATCCTCAACGGGACCTCTGTAACCTTGAGGAGGTGGGCAGAACTGGATGCCCAGCCGGAGCGAGTATCTTGAGGTCCGTCGCACCTGCATTCGTCTTAGTCGAACGTGGTGATCATGGTGCAAGAAGTAATAGTATTAGTCAGCCACCATACAATAGTAAACTAACGCTGATCGCGCTACTACGTAATCTACATTATGTACAGTGAATATACAATGAATATACGCGGTATCACAGCGCCACGGGATACAGAAGACGTTAGGGACTAGGAACCTACAGGCGGACCCTAGTCCCCAGATGCACCACATATGACAGGGAAGCGTACACAAAGTACAGGAGTGGTTGCAAACCCGATCGGGGTTTGAACCACTGGATACGACGACACTTAGGACTAGGAAACCCGAACATCGGGTCTCCTAGGTCCACCGATGCCACGGAAACCAACACAGAGGAGTCCAGGAGCATCAGCATTAATGCTCCTTAATGCTACGGTACAGGAACTGATCGCGATTGACCGCGATCACTTTAATTTATTAGAAGCCTATATAAGCACGGTAGAATCTCCATGTACAGTAGATTCTACCTCGTCTAATCTCAGGCTTCTACCTTGGCTTGACATAGGCATTGTCTCCACCCTGCCCCGCTTCCTTCACATTGTACTACGGGTTGTATCCATGCCCCGGGTTGTGTATCTGAGTGGATATCACACCCTCTTCGACTCGTTCCGGGTTCCGCCTCGCATCCCGACCTACGATATACGGCCTCCTAGGGAGGACGCCGTATGACTGGTCCTACTGCTCGGGGAACACACGAGCTATTAGTGTCTATTGGGTTTATCCTGGTTGGGGTTCTCGTCGGGTTACTCGCTGTTTAGCCGACCCAGAGGCCGTTGCTGACACGTGAATCCAATGGTTCCAGAGACATTGTCGCGGCCCAGGGCTCCCTCGCCACGAAGGCGCTGAGCAGGAGCCAGTCTCTAGATCGAGGGCCAAACAACCATAGGGTAATGTTTTTTTTGTTTACCCTACCCTAATCAGCGCTAATGTTGTTTCGGATATTTTTTAGGCTTTATGCTAATTATATGTTCTCTACCCTCTTCATCTTTTGCCTCATTCCATTTTTTTGCAATGTTCCTCTTGCTGTTAATGAGCGTGAATACTGAGAATAATATCTGACTGTAGCCTCTGCAAACTTGCAATAAATTTTGGAGATACTGAAAGTCAATTGTACATGAATTGCTAGGTCCAAGCACACTTTCTGAGTTGTTACTATTTGGCTTCCACAACCATTGGCAAGACCATGCACCATCCAAGCCACTGAATGCGGCTGTGTTACGCTGCGAAACAGGTGATGTGGAATGTGCCTTGCTTGAACTTGGAGTCAGCAAACTACACCCACAGAATGTGCGGCCCTTAACAACATATGCCATGCTGTGGTAGGGTCGGAGGGCCACCTTGTGGAAATTCCCTTTTATTGTGTATCCAGTCTCACTTTACATTTACCCCTATCTACTTTACATCATCTATTTGTATTGTAAATATTGCCAGATCATTGAATTCACGCTCATACCACCATTTCCGCGACCAGTGCAGGGCCCTCGCCCAGAAGATTCGGTATCCCTTCGCCCCTTCCTCTAGGAAAGTCACCAGTGGGCAGTTTAGCCACCAGTACCCCCGAATTCACATCATATGACCTCACCCTCTTCACACGACATTTCGGCACTTTCTTACTCTATCTTTTCGTCGTTTTCTTACTCTACAGCCCGGGACCATTTTCTATATTCTTTCCCCATCATTCACTCGAACCCGACCGGGATCACCGACCCTTTACAAGAACCTACCGGCCGGGCTCATCCTTCCGCCACAATGCATGTTGCAGAATGTGCCAGCTCTGAATATTCACAAAGGCTGTGCATAAATGAATGGCAAGTTACTTTGGCTGACTGCCTGTAAAGTACCGTAAAGTTAGCCCCGCCAAGTCGAAGGGGGGATCAAAGTTAAAGTTCGGTTTCACAAGTTACTTTATTCACTCTCCACTCTGAGTATTCACTGCCCTCAAATGGCTTCAACTATACCTCTGTCGCCTTGTCTTCTCCTTTGTGATTCTCTCCCATCTGTAGCGTGAAGAGTAGGGCTTGAACCCGTCTGTCAGATAGGGACAGCCAGTTTTTTTCAACAAGAGTGAAAAAGGTAACTTGTGGGAGCTAACTTTAACTTTGATGGCCCCTTTGGTTTGGCGGGGCCTAACTTTACGGTAATTTTCCCATGCATGGCAAAACTAACTTGTTGACAGCTAACTTGTACGGCTCAGAAAGCAAGGTGGCAGGATCTCCTTGGAGGGTGTCTGGTGAATCCACTAGGCTCTTATGACTCTTTAAGCAAGGTATGCTCATACTCATTCACATTATTTGATACCAGCCAGGTTCCATGTCAGCTCACCGCTGTTGAAAATTCTGTCTATGATCATAGCTGCTACTTGTGAGGCTATGGGATGCAGATGGAGATATGGAGGGATGTAACGAAGACGTGATTGATGCCTGTCAAGTCCCATCAATTATAAGGACTCTATTATTAAACCCATTGAATCAAGCCTTAATCAGTATGGGAGGTTCTGATTAATGTGCTCTTGGGCGGGCTGATTAAGCCCTCATGCAGGATGTGCCTGATTAACATTTCGGATTCATGTTAATCCTGGAGATGTACATCTAACCTGGTAATGCACAGGAATCCCAACATTAGTGAGATTCCAGGCAAGGCCAGGTAGCCTGCTTATCAGCGCAGTTCAACAAGTCACTTGGCAAAATGGACAATTGCCAAGCCAGTTATGGCCTTGGTTGCCCTTTGAACCCCAGAGCCAGTGAAAAATTGAGGTGATGCGTGCCACCCTGACACTTTGAACCTTCCCTTGAAATGCTACATGTCAGCAATGGCCTCTGGGTCAGCTAAACAGTGAGTAACCCGGCAAGAACCCCAACCAGGAGAAACCTGGCAGACGCTAGTAGCTTGTGTGTTCTCCAAGCAGCAAGACCAACTGAACAGTGTCCTCCCTAGAAGGCTGTATGCCGTAGGTTGGGATGCAAGGCAGAACCCAGAATGAGTCAAAGAGGGTGTGATATCCACTCAGGTATAGAGCCTGGGGTGTGGTACAACCCACAATAGAGTGAGTAGGAAGCAGAGCAGGGTGGAGACAATGCCTATGGCAAGCCAAAGCAGAAGCCTGAGATTAGACGAGGTAGAATCTAATGTACAAGGAGATTCTACCAAGCTTATATACACTTTGAATAAATTATATATGCTCACGGTCTGTTGCGATCAGTTCCTGTACTGTAGCATTAAGGAGCATTAATGCTGATACTCCTGGACTCCTCTGTGTTGTTCAACATAGCATCGGAAGGCTGGGGGTCCATCTGTACAGGTTCTCTAGCCCTTAACGTCTTCCTGTATCCAGTGGTTGAAACCCTGAGCAGTTTGCAACTGTACTGGAACCCTTGATCGGGTTTCAACTGTGAGAAGGTCACGTGGCAGCTTCATGTGAGTCCCATGACACTAGACATGTCTGTATCTATACAGACATTTTGCACGAAAAAAGAGCAACTTGGGTGGTTCATGGCACTACAGTACCGGCTGGTGAGCACTTCATTTGATCTTTTACTTACATACTGACTGTGATGCGGCACGGGTCGGGAGATGCGCATCGTAGTTCGGAAGGCTTCACTGTGGGTAGTAGCCGTAGTAGAAATGAGGTAGGCAGCCACAAAGGCGCCAGCTCACAGGGGTACCGTTGTAACCCTTCGCTAAGGGGTCGTGTTACCCTGGACAGGAGCCTCTGCAGCACCGAGGCCATGGAGCAGTTATACGGATGCTCAGCCAGGCAGGTGGTCTAACGCGTAATGGTGGTTCGCCGGGGTGATCTCAGACTCGCTATATCATGGTAGATGGCAAGTTAAGATGATTACGTGATCTACATGATGTAACGATATAGGAACATGTGATCTAAGATATGGTAATCTATCTATAGGTCTAGCAGCGTCTGCCTTGGAAATGCCATAGGACACCCCATCACAGAGCCCCCCATGCCCAAGGTAGACAAGCATGCAAGTGAAAACATAAGAAAAACACCTAGCATCGCAAATCACAATGGCCCCCCAA
>JARKIC010003408.1:0-22698 GCA_029378375.1 Mycena olivaceomarginata | reverse complement strand
GTGCATGAATGGTGGTACCGACCAACCAAGGGTTTTGGGTCACAGCGGTAAGAGCACCGTGGTCTGCGTCTGCCCAGTTAAACACGGAGACCCCGTGGATCCGAGGGATAGTACGAGCGGAATCGGCGGATAACCCGCACATAATGATATCACCCGGAGAGAGGCGAGGAAGTGCCAGCGGGAACGACGGTGCAATCAATAACGGTTGACGCCGAGGTGCTCGAGAAGGCGGGCGATGGAGGAAGCAAACTTGCCGGTGTGAAGGACGACCACTTGGATTCGCTAAGCTTGGCAATGGCCTGAGGTCAAGGCGAAGACCCAGAGCGACGAAAACCAAAAGCAATGCAATGCTGGGGACGCTACCCACATCCGACATCTGAGAGATGTCCGCGATCTGGCCATCGTGAACGAGGACAAAGTTGGAGCGGGTCGATGGGACGATGGCTACGACCTGAGCTCCAACCCGCCACTGTGCGGACCTAGAGCGTTCCACAGTCCCAACTATACCTTGTAGTCCGCCCTCCACATCAGAAACAGCGGTGATCTTGACAAGAACCTGATCAGGTCCGGGCAGCGGAGGCGCCGATTGAAGGACAGTGTTCGGCTGATCCACGACCCAATATCTGTTGGTCGAGGGTATAGAGCGCGTGGCGAATATGAGCGCAAACGGGGCACCAGCGTTCTGCCCGTGTTATCGAGAGCAATCTCGGGCTCGAGAGACGTCATGCCAGAGAGCTGTTCAATGGCAGCAATCTGGACTCGGCCTCCAGACAGGATCAAAGAGAACCAAGCGAATATCGACAGCCACAATTTCTCGCATGAGGGAACGCGCGAAACCCGTTGCAATAGCACCGTCATAAGTTCCAAAGGTGGCCTCAATCCAAATTTTGGACGAGCCCCCTGAACCGAGAATAATCTCCTGTAGATCCAGCGCGGGAAGGTTCGAAAGAGAAGACGATTGGTCGCTCCGCGTTGGAAGGAAACTCCGGCGACAAGGAAACCAGCGGCAGGGACGGTTTCTGTGCTGCCAGAGTCAGGAACAGACAGTTCTCGGGAGTGCGCGCCATCCAGACGCGGAGGCTGGCGCACGAGAATTCTACCCATTCTGCCCTAGACCATCGATGTACTGCTTTCCGGAGCGCAGTCCTGGCCATTGTCCGTGCGGAGCAAAGACGTGGTCGATCCATTTGCTACCGGCAGTTTCAGCAGCACCGTTGACTTCCAGGCTATAAGAAAACCACCAGGAACAAGGAGCCATTCAAGAACTCGAGAGATCGTTCCAGATCTGCTGCAAAGCCGAGGGTATGTGTCGCAATGACGACATCGTAAGTGTTTGGTGCGAGGCCGGGCTGCTTTGAACGTGTCAACGTTAAAAGAGGCGCTCCGTAGCTCGGGGGAGGTATTTTCGTGCCCGCACGCAGTGTAATCCAGCCTCAGAGTTGGATATTCCGAAGCAAGGGTGGTGAGCCGCTTGTGAAGAGAAGCAGTCGCTGGGAATTTGATGTCAGCGTGGGAAGAATCATCAATTTCAACCTACCATCACCGATGTCCAAGAGACGCACAACTTGTTTACCGGACTTCACAGCGAATCGAGTATGGCGGACTGCAGAAACATGGGCGTCCAAAGAGGCAGAGAAGAGACCCAAAATTGAAGATGATTTCAACTAAGAATGTGCCATCAGCTCGCCGCAACGAAGTTCAACCCTGCGAAAACTCACCTCGGACGCATCAGATGAGCAACCCTAATATCTCCTCAAATTTTTCTTTCATTGTTCATGATTACTATCTTGCGGCATGTGAATAATTTGAACAACCAGAGAACGCACAACATACCTGTTGTTCCGCGGAGCCATCATAGTGTCCAGGAAGGAATAGTCTTCCGGTTGGACGTGTGGTAAAGCCAACTCGGCGGCAGGAAATCCAAGAGGTTGGTAAATGCACTCGTAGCTTACGTCTGGCCGGGTGGGTACCGTGCCGACCCAATGTTTTGACCTACGAATCACTGCATAAGAATATTCGAGGGAAATATATGACGACCACTTACACGACGCAGTTTATCAACGTTACTAGACGTTCTCCTTCCCGTTCACAATAAATGCATCGCACGCGACTGAGTCTGCGAGTAATTGCTGAGCCAGGATGATGCAGGTGCAAATGTACTTACCAGGCGTCCAATCATGCGGTACGACGTGTGAGAACAGTGTCTCAGGCATGCCCTCCTTGACCGCACGGTCGTGGAGGATGACGCGACCAATATGGGAAGGCAGGAAGAAGACATTTTTATCCGGATTTCCGGTGAATAGCGGATGTAGCAGTCCATGAATGCACGAATCCAGGACTGACGGATGGAATATGTAATTGTAATGCCTGATTCCGCGTCAGACTCCAGGCGGAAAGGAGAAACGCCTCACTGGGTAAGCTCCGGACCGTTCCCGCGAATCTGGAACAAAATCTCTTGCTCACTTTCGAAGCAGGCTTCGATACGACGATAGAGTGGACCGAAAGCCGCCGTTGATTCGAGAACGGCGTAAAGATCTGAAAGTTGGACCGAATTGGTATTAACCTCGGAAAAGAAAGCACTAACTCGTGATGTCTGCGGGTGTGCAACGAGCGCGGATCGATGCGAGGTCTATGGGTTCGAGCTCCTCGTCCACGACCTCGCTGGCCATGAACCCGGTCGCATGAAGGCGTTCCTGAGATTCCGTTTCAGCGACCAAATGAACTGAGGGGCGCTGTCCTACATTTCGACCGCCTCCCTGAGAAGATACAATCCTCCACTTGCTACCGTCCGTCTTGACTGTACCTCAAGCACCTTTTCCGGAAGAAGGGGAGCAAGCTGCGGAGTTCAATATCCCAAAGGCTACGCGCTCCCTCTTCAAACATCTTGAATCGTGCGTGAGACCTCGAATGATACATGAAGATTGCACGCCCTACCATTTCGAAGAAACCTGTAGCTGGTAAAATCGGTTCACCTTTGACGACATGTTCAGCAAGATCAGGATGCGTCAGCGCGTTCATCGCAAAGGACTCAAAATTGAGAGGTCCTTTGCGACTTCGCTTCTGTTTTGTCGCTATTCGAGAGTTTTCATAGAGGGTACGGGTTTCGGAGCGAATGGATATGCAGGGAGGGGCTTCGATATTTCGAGACAATCGTGCCATTTACGGCGCTGAAGTTGATCGTGTTCACCCCAAGAGCGCACAGATTTCCAACGAATGTGAGCAGTTCTGTGATCTCAGTGAAGTCCGTAAGAGAATTCAATGAAATCACAGAATTGTTGGCATTTTTGGAACGACGCATAGGGCAGAGCACCTTGTCAGGCTTTGCCCCCATCCCGGAAATATACGAGGAGAGCGCAGGATGAGGACCGATTTCGATAAAGATGGCCTCGGGCATCTCGGCGACAACGGCAGCTACGGTTTGTTCGAATTTCACCGGAACACCTGCCCACAGCGATCAATTTAAAGGCTTTGGAGAACTAAGTGCACTTACGACCGTTATTCCACATGTATTCGGGAGTGAACTCGCCCTCCCACCGTGACCCTGTCTGTGTGGAGTAGGTGGGGATCTTTGGCGTGTGACACCGGATAACGCGAAAAGGCAGTCTCCATCTCCTCGACATACGTGCTTTGCAAGGTTCGAGCAAGCTGCAGTGCCGGCACGCGGGCCTTAATTTGGCGCGCGAACATCCCACGCTTCTTGGCAATCGCGATAGCCTTATCGAGCATAGCCTGAGTGCCGGAGATCGTCACCGCTTCTGGGGCGTTGTAGCACCCAAGCTCGAGAACGTCGCCGGGCCCCGCCTCTGCAGACCCCTTGTATAATCTCGCGAGCCACAGAGGGGAGGCAGGACACAGCAGCCATGCCGCCGCTCCCCTCCACGACCGTCATCGCACGCGAACGGCGGATGGCAATCTCCATAGCCAGTTCCTGAGGCACGGCTCCCGACGCATAAGACATGGCAGCCTCGCCAGCAGAGTGCCCAAATACCAGGTTCGGTCGGATGCCAAACACCGCAAAGAGGTCGACGAGCGCCATCTGGATCATGGCGATGCTGGGTACCGTAAGGTTACGGCCATGTATCAGTAGCGCCTCCGGGTCTTACATCCCCGAAGAACCCAAGTTCATTTACGATGGAGCCCGTGACATCGATATGAACCTTGTCCATCCGAAGGATTCTCTCTGAAAGCAGGGTATATCTTGAAGAGCTGGCGACCCACTGATTCCAACAATACTCGTTAAGACTAGTCGGTGAACGAATGGATAGTAACTGACTCTCGATGTGCTGCGGCCCTTGACCGGAAAAAACGAAAACGAGCGGGGAAGAGCCTCGCGGCACAAATCGCGGTGCGGGGAACTGAACGCATGATCCGAGGTGCTTACTGCAGCCGTGCGCCAAGTTAGTTGCCTCGCGCGCCGGCCGTAGATATTCGAGAGGATGGGAAGCTCAGCAGGAATTTCTGACGCGAGTTTGGATAGATCTGTCGCAATGGTGCCGCGCTCCGTGGGGATAGACCTGCAGCAACAAGCAAGACAGGCATCCCGTCGGGAAGACGGCTGAGCGTGTGCGACTGAAGCGAAGTTAACCAGGTTCAACCGTGGGAAAATCTCGAAAGCACCTTTTGAGGAGGACTTTCGGCAATTACATGGCCATTGGAGCCCCCAAGACCAGACGAGTTCCTGAGAGAGACTCATTAGTCACTTACAAAAAGCAAGTTTCATTGCATACAGTGAGACGAGTCTTTTCCCGGATGCATGCCTGGTTTTAAATTCTTCGACCTGGGTCGGAACACGCATGTTGTACTCGTCCCAGTGAATTGCCGTATTCGGAGTTTTGTAGTTGGCTTGAGGTGGGATGTGTTTGTGGCAAACATCCCGCATACCTTGGTGAACCCCGCAAGAATGAAGTGATTTCCGGGTGGCTGTTGAAGACTAGATTTAGATCGGGCGTTTGAAGTTTAGACGTCAATTCTCACCCGATATTTCCTTTTACACTGCCGATGAGCAGCTCAGAGTCCCTCTTGAAGTTTCCCAACCCAATTGGCCTCTATTGGGTCCCGACCGATGTCCCTGTGGCGTGCACTCGACATAGTCTACCTCGGTCGGTGAACGGCCGATACCATTGTATGCAGCGTGCATCGCGGCAGCCTGAGACTCCGCTATTGGGGTTTTCAGTGGTCCCGCAGAACCTGTGAAAGGTGTATCAGCACAAAGATGTCGGTCATTTCGTGAGAATCATGATGACGAACCGGTGGAGTTTATAGCCGTGTTCAACACCTGGGTTGGGGAATTAATATGAGTAGTTTGCCACAAAAAAAAAACTGAAAAATGACCGTTGCATAGATCTTGTCGCCATCCCGGATGGCATCCTCGAGCAACTTGATAACAAACACCACAACGGCTTCCCCGCGAGCCATCCTTTGAACATTCATTCTAATGAGAAAAGACTTAAACATTATTTGCAGTGGACGGACCCGTCTGCAGACCCGTCGAAGGGGCTGGACTTTCCGCTAGGCGACAAAATAGATAATTGGCTGTAATGCACCCAATCGAGGAACCTATAGAATTGATGAGCCTCTGGCTGCGATGTATTCATGCTGGCTAACCTGTAATTGATCTGGCTTCCCCAATGACTGCAGCTTCACAATCGCCTGCACGCAATGCTTGCACACCAAGGTGAAGAGCCATTAGCGTGGAACTCACGCAGTATCCACAGGGATTGATGGTCCCACCAAGTCCAGCTGGTAGGATACCCTATTGCTAACCGCCGCTGCACCCCCTCCGAATCCATCCCGAGCATCGAACTCATCCTAGATCAAGAATAGCTTAGAATATATTCCCGTAAACTCGCGGACCTACCGCATCTGCCGCACTCAAAATGTCAAACCCAATACCGGAGGTGTAAGCGCCGACGTTCTGCGAACGTGAGTGGATGCCTGAGTCGAGCAGGGCGAGGAAGGCATGTTCAACTAGCTTCCTCGTCGCAACGCCTATGGCTGGAGCATCCTTTGCGGAGATCCCAAATTCGAAATGGTCAAACAGATGGATATCCTTCAGGAAGCACGCTTTCTCAGGCAAAATCTGCCCAAGGTGAGACCCTTGCCATCTGCGAAGATTGTCTGTTCAGCGCACGACAGCGAACGATGTTTAACCACAGACCCATCGATGTTGAACCTGTCTTTTGGAACGCGTTCATAAGCGTCTTGACCTTTGAGGAGGAACTCGAAGAAGGATTTGTGGTCGAAGTTGGTTGGGAAAGAGTGCCGGATGGGAACTCGGCAGAGATTCCAACCTTCAAGAGTTTATCAATGGATCGAACGCATGAAGGTCGATAAATTGCGTACCACAGCAATGGCTTTAGATTTTGAGAGGAGTGCTCTGACATTGAGTGAAAATTTGCAGTGTGGAGCTTGTGGTGTGAGGTTGTAAATATATGCAGCCTATATAGTGCGCGCGGAAAGAAAATATATATGGGGGAAATCTATAACAAGATCTAGATCGTTGTTTTGTGGCCGACTGGGTCTCGGAGTAGGCTGGGGTCGGCCAGGTTGGCGCCTATTTTTGATCATAACGCGGGAGCCGGGTGGCCGCAGTAGGTGGTCGCCGACGACATCTGGTTACTAGTGTTGGGCTCCGTTTGCTCCACTCGGTAGTTCAATGCGACTTAGCCGGCGGTATGGATCGCTACGCCGAGGGAATATCTGCTCTCGCAGATTAAAATCAAACTGATAAGAACTCGGTGTCTGAAGTGGGACTCACTGAGAGAAGCAAGCCATCGCGAGGATATCGCGAGGGCCTTCTGCCATCAGAACGGTGCGAATCAATTAGCTTGGACTCACTGGGGCCCCCAATGGGTCGTCCGATTAATTTTCCCAGTCATGATTTCGCAGCATTCATTTACTTGACTCCAGGTCGGAGGAGGCGAGCAATGAACCGATGGGATGCCGATCAACAGCGGCAGACACGTGCTCGAATGCAACCAAACTAGTCCATTATAAATTCCGTGAGTTCCTATTCGACTTCCCGGAATATTGTACAGGTTCGTGAAAGACCATGATGCAACTGCCACGGAATTCGAATCCGCGGCGTATCCCAGACACGCTCGAGGTCTTACGAGAAAGTGATGGAAGATGCCGGGCTTCGAGAGAACGTGCTGTTATATTGGGTTGGTCGCACGACTGTCTTATGGTGGCTTCCACTTTTTCCGTAGATCACAGATCATAGAAAATGTCCCCGCCTCGGCAGAGACTCGAGCATGAAGTTGATCCTGTACAACGTGAGGCGCCCACAGGCACCCGCCAACTTGCTCGCCACAGGCAAATTCAATGAGGACCGAGTTTCTCCGGGAAGCCAGTTTGGACACAGCATTGATTATCTGTCAAATTGATCGTCGTCTCTGCTACAGACAAGAAACGAGTTAAGATGTATCCACATTTAGGCATTATCAATGCGCTGAATTTAGGTGTGCTTCATAAGTCCCACATTTACCCGCGGTAGGTAGGTAGCATTACACGGCACGGTCCGCGGAAACTCGTGGCAAACTCGCGGGTGAGTCAATGGAAATCAAATGGAAATTAAATAAGACCCAAATCTATAATTGGGCTGACTACTTACTGGCATTAGCTCCGCAAGACCAAGAGTGCTCTCCAAGACTAAGGTATTCCGAAAGCGAAAAAAAAACCTTTGGCCGTTTTTTGTTACAGACCCCACGTCGAATCTTCTCTTCTATACATCTATATATCTACTGTACTAATACATTCAATTCTCCGGCGCTGTGACCCGTGACACAAAAATTCGAACTTTGAAGTTCGTAAATGGGTTGTGGCAGCCGTGACATCGAAAAAAATCATAAATCGACGGGAAAGCACACTCTAATGTTTTGAGTCACTGCTGAGTACATCCAGAATAGCGTAGCGCGGTGTGCCAAGAGAAGCCAGCCAAAAATGGATGCGATCAATCTCGACTTGAATGATGACACAAGTACTTTTTTTAACCGTCCATCGCGCCGTCGCACGAATGAGTGGACTTCCCGACATTCTCAGGATCACGAATGGGCCGGAAAAGCTCTCGCCACCCCCTGCAGCCTTCCCATGGCCCAGCTGATCAAGTTTCAGCTGCCGCATCACCTTAAGCACCTGTACGCGCCTAGCGGCGAAAAATGCGTTTTTGGGCCATTTCTTGACCGTTTGGGCACATTCGAATATCCCCTCGGTGACTTGTGACACGTACGAAATTTTTCGTAAATTTCTGGGGCTGTGACGCGTGACATACGAATTGAATGTATTAGTACACTGCCACAGTATACCGCACGATTGACAGGTTGAAAGGGAAGGTTCTGCCAAACATGAAAAAGGGCGCAAAAAAGGGCGCAAAAAGGAAGCAAAAAGGGTGGAAAAAAGGTGTGAAAGAGGGTGGGTGTGAACAACCCTACTGTACTATTTCATTCAATTCGTTGTCACGTGTCACACCCACTTTTTTTTTATTGCGGCAATAATTTTTTCTCAATTTGTCGGATTTCTTTGGGATTTTAATTGTATCAAAAATTCCGAATCGACCACGAATTGATCGAAATAGTACAGTAATACAGAGCAATATGGAGGTAGGTAGGTAGGTAGCATTACACGGCCGGTCCGAATCACAATACGTACTGTAGTATTTCGTTCATTTCGTATGGGGGTTTGAGGTGTGACATGCCCCTTTCACCCGAACCTTTCGTAGCCGGATTGATGGCACCCATATTGGGCAGTTTGATCCGCCGCTTATCTTCGGCTAAGCTCGGCCAAGCAAGATTTGTTACGAAAAATCTTCGTATGAGCGTGTGACGCGTGACCTACGATCTGATTGAAATACTACAGTATCCGGCTTAGCGATACAGCACTACGTATTTAAAACCGGATACTAAGTACGTATTCCTCCGTATTCCTCCGTATTGCTACGTATTGCTACGTAAAGGGGACTTTCATACGGCAGACATCGGGATTTGCTGATGCTGACACGCAATTCCGCGTTGGTGAAACAGACTAACAAACAGGCAAAAGCTTTGTTGATGCGCATCCGTCGAGCTCCCAACAACACAAGCGAGAGCCGTCGAGATCGTATCACTTCACAACGTGCCGGTTTCACGGGTTTGTCCGTAATTCGGGCTACCGTTGGTTTTGAGGTTGTTGGGGATATTAGTGAACGTCGTTTCGGCCTTATTTCACAGGCGCAGATTGTGCATGAGATTCAGTCCGCCGCAGGTGAGTAAAATTGCGGAAGAATGACAAAGATATTAATTGCCGTAGATATCACAATCAGTGGGGGACGGAACAAGCTTAAGCCTATACAATATTCAGCAGGAATCTAGATTCCTCAATCAAGATTTCCCTCCATTCCGAAGGCGACACTCACCAGCGTGTGAACCGTTTTCTCGGGATTTCCATGGCAGTTGACCACACAGCGGTGACCCAGATACAGGGCTGGAAAAGATATCAACACCGAAATTCCCGAAATGTACAATTCCACAGTCGGTGCAGACAACCCAGTGGATCCCGATACTTTGCCGGCTCGCCTTACAGGCATGCTGTCAGACCATGCTCTCGACCAGAAGAAAGACGGACGAGGGGATTAGCAGTACTGATGGCTAGAGGGAGCAGACAACTACGGAGGAAAGCAGGAACTCTGAATCGAGTCGTGGCACCAGGACAAGCTCCTGCCATTCATTATGCAGGCCGCGGCGAGGAAGATCAAGTCGGGCGGAGGTATGGGCGCATTCAATGCCCTTCCACTTCAGGAGCAGGATATCCTGAACAAGTCCATGTTTGTCGAGGTCTGTGTCGCGGTTGGTGCAGATGTCTTCAATGCGATGTCGCCAGAGGAGCGGCGTGGGACAAATCTGTTCATCTGGGCTGGGGTGCTGCATGCACAAGGAGTTAAATGCAGTCAAGGGTGGGAACGCGGCGATGATTGCTTCTTGGCTGGGGTCATCAACCGCCTATTCGGTTGATGAACAAGGACAACAAGGCCGCGGCCGATGCTGTGAATTCTGCGACAAAAACACGAGCCGGAGCAGTATCGTAAGGCAGTGGTGTGAAGCTAACATCACTCGCCGGCATGTTGTTCCATCACAACGACAAGAAGAAAGGCGAGGGAGCTTTATTTCACATCTAGTGGTACGACATCACTTTCCCGGGCACCAGCAACACTCGATATCAGTCCCACTGTGAAGCAACTGGTGTACTTCTCCTCCATAAAACCCTTTTCCTTCAGTACCTCGAGCATATGCGCGACCGAAAGGGGAGCCGGCTCTTTACCGATGTTGAGAAGAATGTTTACGAAGGTTTGATGGATCCCGCACCAACTCCGAGCTTATGGTGCGTGGCGCCTATGGTCAATCAATCAGCCGGCCATACCTGGCACAGGTGCGCGGGACAAACAGCGAGAATACAAACGTCCCTATGCGGTGAGGGGCACAATTGCAAATCTTACTCCGTCGCAGCGAGCGCGGGCGCACATGGAGACCACAAATGGTGCGAACGAGGGTACCCTCGGAGAGCACCGTACAGGATCGCGTCATGCCCCAAATATGTCGCTTCATCAGCACAGTGCGCGGAAAATGTACAAACGAAGTAATGCCTAGACATATCGGCGGCGCTTCCTCGTGCCGAAAACCTCCAGAATGTTTCGCGCAAAAGCTCGCGTGGTAGACGGGAATGGGCTGACAAAAGCAACGGCAAGCGCAGCAGGATGTCGATACTGCTGCGGTCAAAGTGAGGCACATTAAAGATGCCGCCAAAGTCGTGAAGATCAAAGCCGTTAATGCCGTTCTGGACAAGATGACTCCGTGGTTGACTGAAGATCGCATTCGTCTCGATCCAAACACTCAGAAGGAGCCGAAAAACAAGGACCTGGACCTGCAGTTGGCATGGCATCGTCGTGCCGAAGGTCCTCCGCCCAAAGGAACCGAGTCCGCGATACCAAAGGTTTCGTAGCTGACAACAAAAGCCTTGAAGCGAGATGCATTGGTGGCTGCAGTGAGTCATTTTCTGGCCAAGTCTGAGACCTCGAACAGGCAGGGAGAGTTGTTGGAAGAGGAACAAGTGGAGGATGATGTCGACAGCGACGTTGGTTTGTTGGCTAAATTGCACCTGGTCGATAGATATCGGATCGGACCGGGCCTTGTTATTTTACCGGGAGTTGATATTTGATCAAATCCTTTCTCGCTAGCGGAATACTGTTGCGTTTGGACCATGTGCGACGAGCTGTTACTCTGAACACTTTGCGTGCTGGCGAAAGCAGAAGATCTGCGGTGCGGCTGATGGTGGTAATGTTACCATGCATATGGTTGTCGGACCCGAACATTGAATTATCGGAGCATTGGCGCTCGAGCCTCGTGAATCTGCATCGGGCCATTAGTCTACCGCGAGTGGGTCAGGAATTCGTTCCCGTACACTGATGCTCACGGCCTGTCCCCGTAACTCCCTGGAAACGCGAAGCAGGGCACGACCTAAATATCTTCTGTCGTACATGCCTGCCAACGCAACACTGCACGACCTAAACATCTTTCACGTGCTCTGACTTTAGGAATTCTCAACAAGATCTGCGAACCCCACGCGCAATTCTGAGATCGATTCGTCTGCCGGATTTGAATGCGGAGGCTGAGAAATCGCAGAACCAAGAACTTTCCGCGCCCAGATCGGGCCAAACCGTAGAATCCTAATACATAAGTACTGCCATCATGCTCCGCGCTACGGATTTGAAGGTGGAAGATAAGAAGCTTGACCTGACCTTCTCCAACGAATCAGTAATTCGTACGGTTGTCATTGACGCGTTGCGATTCCACCGCAGCGCTCCCAGCGGGCAAAATACTTAGGCGGACAACCTCCGGTCAGTCCGCGGGTGGCGGAACCTTGAGGTCATTGAAGGGATGCGACATTTGGAAAAATGCGACACTCGGTCAGCTTTCTAATGAACTTTGGCCCATTACTAAGGGTACTCGCATTAGTTCTCTTCTCTGTTATTTTTATCTTTTACTCCTCCTGTCCCGCATGTCAACCGCTGACCATTAAGTCGAGGTGTTGAGGCCAGGGAAAAAGATTCTGGGCCCTAAGTAACATTTTAAACATTTGCTTTCCATGATTGAGGACCTTGATGTTGAACATTAAGCCAATCATCTGCACTGTGCTGGGCGGTGAGACGGGAAATTGTTCTTCCCCGGCATTGACAGGATCAGATAGTTTTGCTCCCCAGCTATCTACCTCCATGTGCATTTTGGATTGCGGTCAGGTTGATCAGCAACTTGAGTTGCGCAATTGCCGTACACTCGCGGCTCATAGACGGCAGATTAAAACATCGCCGGTAGCTTTTTGAGTCCATTCGGGAACTCGAGAACCCAAGGGTATGCCGGTGTCTAAACCGGCGACTAAGGGCTGGTTAGTCAGTCCGGCCGTCAGGCCGGAAAAAAAAAATTGACCCCACCTTCTTAGGGGTAGAAATCACTTCTGAGCATACCTTCATTGAGTTCCGAGAGTTTACGGGGCCTCTACACCTCTCTACACTCTATGCCTCGAACACGGCGGGCCGAATTCGAGATTGACGCTGGAAGTGACGTGATCTGTCTGTTAAGTCCGACAGCGGCAATTAGCCGTAGAAGAATTGGGACGTGGGAAGCGTAAGCGGGACGAAAAAGGATCTCGGAGATCTTGCAGCCTGTGTCTGCGGTGTTTGCCTCTCGGATACAGATTCGGGTGTTGTAAAATGCAACCGGAAAGGTTGCGAGACGCAATGGGTAAGCACTTGTCTTTATGTGAAATAACTCGCCTTCCTGAAGTTGATCTAGTATCACCTTCTTTGCGTCTATTGGTGGTTGCTCCCGCCACTTTCACCTGTCAATCGTGCCAGGCTTCAAGTTCGTCCGCAAGTTTCGTTGCACCCTGCAAAGCGTACTCGGAAGTAGGTGGAAAAAAATGATTCTGGTTAGAAATAGTCATTACGAGGACATACCAATCAAAACTGCCCCGCAAAGTTGCAAGAAAGCGACCAATGTCTTCCAAACATTAAATGACGCCGCTGTCCGCCGGCAAACTTTCATACGACTTCTTTCTCTCAAGGACGGCATGATTCTTGCACAGCCCTATTACATTACAGCTACAGAAGCGCCGCTCGTCCTCCCTGCAGGCGAGGTTGTCAAACGAACGGAAGGGGCGAGAACCAAGAGAGACTGGAATATAGGTGGGGAAAGGCGGTATGTGCCATGCTAGATGATGATGCTGAGCGAGGAAAGATGAGAATGTGTGAGGCCCAGCAATGATAGAAGGGTCGGCGTGAGCTGCAGGCTTGTAACATTAATAGGATATAGCCACGGCGAGATGAAATAGAAACCAAAATTTGACCACGCCGAGACGATTATTGGTGACCCCGAGAAACCAGTATTCCCCGTCGTTCTTCAATTGTGGGGCAACATGCGACCCACAGCAACAGTTGTGGTTTTTTGTTGGCTGCAGCAGCAGCGGTGCTATTTCGAAGCACTGAGAACGGCGAGAGGACGGAGGCGGGAAGCGGGAGGGCAGTGTTGAGTCCATTGTTACAACTCAGATGCAGATCTGGGTTCTAACTCTAGAATTCTGTGAGCTAAATGCCCTTCCGTGATCTTACTTCGCGTTGTTCGGTTCCCGACTCGCTCTGCCCGCGGACAGGAGACCGGAGCCGGAAATGACTAGTACTTGAGACAAGGCAAAACCTTTGATGTTTTCCTTTTTCCTCGAGTCAGAGCAAGCGGAAAGTGTTTTTCTGCCAAAATCTGTGGCACTATGTAGCTCTTCATTGTGCATTGACATATAAAAATTATTAAAGAAAATTTTCGAAATACAAACAAAAGGACTACTCCTCCAAGACCATAACGATGTCCTTGCAACAGGCACATGTTTTTGGAGTACACTGACTTTGAATCAGTTCCCGCAGACCTGAAACTGCTTCAGCAATGCCTCATACGGACGACTCAGTGCCCCCAATCAGCTGCCGAAGAAGCCGGACCATCCTGGCTCTCCGGCGTCGACGCGGCCGGTGAGGATGCTCTGATCCGGAGGGTCCGGCTACTTCCAGGGGATTTACCCCGATTCAAGTCCGACGGCATCCAGCTTCCGGCTACTTTAATCTGACCTGATCTGGAGTAACCAGCGGAGGCCGCGGACTCTCCGCCCAGTGTCCGCTTCAACTGCGCAAGGCCTTCTGGGCCGTCAAAAGCAAGCTTGTTTGCTTCGCCGAGATCTTCGGAGATGTAAACACTGGACTACGCACTCGCGGGAGGGTTAGAGAACGGAAAGTGCTAACGTCAAACAGAGTGAATGAACTGCGGCAATATTAGGCTGAATCCTCTCTTCGGTTCCTCGGCCGAAAAAATCTCGATCTGGCTTGGAGATGAGGATATATCAAGTGCTTGGGGCGCATTGTGATTCCGTGATGAGGTGCGTGTTCTCCGGCAACTTCCTGAGACGTCGTATTATCAGAAGGAGTATATCACCGACAACGACTGGATCCAACCCACGGCCTCCGCGCTCACCGCCGCTGCCCCATTCCAGCCCATCGCCTCCACAACTCCACCGTTGTTGTAACCGAGTGTTCCGAAAACCCCGGCTCCTACACCTTCCCGTTACTTCATTCTTCGCCTGTCTTGCGCTCATCGCACAGAACCGCATTTGAGTCAGGGTAGAGCCATAACAGGTTGCTCTGTTTTCCATACCGCAAGGCTGAACTGATTCCCTCACCTGAGAGTTGGACAGCACACGAGTTCTCTTTACGAACAGGAGATTGCCCCAAGGTATTGGATTTGCTTTGTTGAACGGGTGTTCCTCCGATGCACGAGTATAGGAATCGTAAATATTATAAATTTGGGATCCGATTTCTATGTCGTACCGATCCGTTGTCCCAAAAAACATCAAGTTGCTGGGAAAGTGCTTGAGCTGCCTTCCGCTGTGGGAGACCAACTGCGTGACATATGGCCTCGGTGTTAGTCTGGTTTTTCGGCATCCGGGTGGTGCACAGTGGCACCGGATGGGAGTGTCGGTTGTGGCCGTACTGACACTGGCGGTGGGTTGCAAGGAGGCTGTCGCCCAGCGTCAATGAAATGCCTTACTTGTTAACAACACCACGACTCACTAGTGGCTGGGATCGGGGCGGGAGTTGGAGCAACACCCACAGACGCTAAACTCGTCAGACCACACCAGGGTTGCGATAAGTGGATCCACTTACTGGGTGGACCGGGCGTACGTCCAAAGTCAGGCTCGTTGACACAGGTGCTAGTCGTCCAGGTCGATATGGGTGGTTATGATCGAGGAAGAAATTGAGTACCTGTAAAATTGGATGTGGCGTTGAGAGCCTGCGGCGGGTTCTGAAGCCTCCGTTGTGCCAACCGGCACTGGGCGGGAAATTGATCAGTTTCTTGGCAAGATAAGCAACAGAATAGATCCCCTGTACGCTTACCAGGGGAAGCATTGTTGAACGCGGCGCCGCCAGCGGCGGCGGAGCTTACAGCTCCACTCGTATCGAGGCCAGATTGAGTGCTCGGAGCACCTGGAGGGAGCGAGGCGCTTGCATTACCTCTTGCGGGCTTGTGAGAGTCAGGGTTGTAGTTTGGAGCGGAGTCGGCATATAAAGCAGGTCAGAGGAAAATGAGCGAGTCGCGAAGGATTTTATCAGGAGCGAAAGATATTCATAGAACCGTAGCGTTGAAATTCTACGGAATTCTCGTCAAGTCACTGGCATCGGGACCCGAACCAGTAGGAAGTGTTATAACGATAGCGACCTCTATAGCCGTATTCTCCGCGACCGGATGACAAATTAAAGAAGTCATGAATGATTCTTCGAAGCACACCCGATCCCGCAGACAAGAATGAAAAACGCAGTAGGTCAGCTGGAGCACGCATGTCAACATGCGTGATCGGGAGTCTAAAAAAGCAGCACAAGTGCGATCCGACTTGCTATCGCGACGGCCGGATTGTTGCATAGAAGCGCCTCTGAGTACAAGAACAGAGGGACCCAGGTGCACCATAGAGTCTTGCCCAGAAGATGCAAGATCCGGGTGTCTTGCGGTCTCCGCAGTGGGACGTCACCGTGCAAATTACGCGGGGGTTCGGTGAACTGTTCTGTATAATGATCTCTGTGTGGCAGCCCAGATAGTCTCGAAACGACGGGTAATGCCTGCCGAAGTTGGATGGGCAGGCATTCAACGCCACGATCCCTGGATGAGAACAGGCTTGGGGTCGGGGATGCTTCTGCGACAGGTAAAATTTGACCAGCCAGAAACATAACACACGTGAGGACAAATCAACCCTTGGGATACCTGAGTTGAGCATACCCACCCGTCCGGTCTTCAGTGGCAAGTTTGGGTCGAGGATTGGTCGAAGACATGAGAGTTGGGAGCAAGAGGCGTTCGTGATGTATGATGCGGTCATCGGCTATGCGCGGCCGAGAGCTCGCAAGCTTGAAGCCGTTCCTGCCTTTCCCCCGAACGCCACGGACAAGATATTTACTCAGAGCCAAGCCTCATGATCTCTACCAACGGCTTCGAATTCCTGCCTCCACATACTTACGTGCGATAGCTTCGGTGCCATTTCGCCGTGCAAAACACATCACGACGTTGAATGTATACCAAAAAAGTAGAACGACAATGTAATGGATCGAATATCAGCAGAGCGGACCTATATAGAATTAATTGATATCCGAGCACAGCGGTTCAAGGTCCAGGGAGGACTCGAGATACGCTATATCAAAGAACGACCCCCGGCCCGAGGATGAGCGGCTCGCAGGACGTCGTCTCGGTCCACTCCGACGCATTCTGGATGATATGCGAGATGGGCGAGAGCGTGTCGGCGGTTGATGAACGTCTTGGGCTGAGTCCAGCCCTCGGCGAAGGGGAGGCGCTCCTCGCGGAAGAAGATCTGCACGAACCTGCAAATGAATCATCCATCAGTTCCACTTCAAATAAATTCCAACGTAATTGGGGAGGGAATTGGGATTAAGTCGATCGAACAGAGGACGACGTACTTCTTCGGCGCAATTCCCGTGAGCGGGTCCCCAAAGATGCTGAGATACATTGCGCTCTCGCGGCTGCGCAGCTTGAACTCCTTCGCGGTATTCACCACGCTGGGGTTCGTCGCGATAGAGTGCGCGAGGCGGTCGCGCTGCACCTGCCCCGCGGCGACGCCGTCGTAGTAGTCCTTGCCCGGGTTGGCGTTCGCGAGCGTCGCGAAAGTCGTCTCATTGAAGTGCACGTTGTCGCCCGTGCCGTCGGGGCCGAAGTCGTTTCCGCGAGATGGACGCGTCGTGCTCGACGAGGTTGTGGCTACAAATATAATCCGCGCACATAAGCATTTAATTAATTTGCGTCGGCAGGGGGAGGGGGGATGAAAGGAGGGAAGGGGTAAAGGAGGGATGGATGCGTACAGCGCGAGCGGCCCGAGGCTCATGGTCTCGAAGGTGCCCGCGTCGTTTCCGCTGAGCAGCCCAAACTTGGCTGCGAGGAGGATGGCGTCCCAGTTCAGATTGAACCCGGCTGAATGGAGCACGCAATATCACCAGTTCAGTTCACCAATAAATGAGTGGGAAAACGACAGACTGACCGACAGCGGCGTCCATGATCTGCGTCACAGTGAAATTCATCCCATTGCGAGGGAGGTACCCGTGGTTGGCGAGGCTATAAAAATGGCAAATGAGTGGCCGCCGTCGGGCGGAGGGGATTGAATGCGATTACTCACGTATTAAGACCCGGACATTGGCGAGCGCTGGTCGGTCGGTTTCGGCGCGATGAATCGTGGCCTTTGGGCGCTGCGTATGCATTTGTTTTGGCGGCCAATAGACGGACGGAGACGAGGAAGGACGTGGAGATTTTGAGTTGCATGATTGTCCTGGCGCTGATAATTCTATGCCATAATCACCGCTGAGGTTTTATACGTCGGAAGGCAGGCCGGAAGTTGCGTTGGATGCACGTAGAATTTGTTGACTTCCGGCGCGTGTGAGGGGAAGTAAGCGATGCTGACTGCTGTGAGTGGAGCGAGTCTGAATGGGGTGGGATCGGAGGTGATGTGACATGATTAGGGTTAGTAAGATGCGGAAGCAAGACGGAACTTTAAAGAGCGAGCGAACAAAGATGCAGCAGAAGTGCAGCGACTTGGTTGGGGCTATGAACAGAGAAAGCAACCTAGTCGAGCGGAAGAGCATATGAAGGCAGGGCCTGACTTGCATGTATGGTCACATGGTTGGTGCGACCCGCGCCCATGCAGGCGTTCTCATCCGCCGCCGTCGGCTATATTCCCGTTACCGCGCGAGACTCGCGAATAAAGCGCAGCAGATCCGTGGCCTGCGAAATTTCAAAGGACCCAGTGTGAGTATGTAGATAAGACGTGCATTGCTCGAACAGATATCATAGGGGCACCCAAGCCGAAGCCAGCCACAGTTAGAAAGAGACCGAGAGAATCCACGATGAAAGGCCGAGTGCCACGTCATCACGAGTCGCCAGGTTGAGACGCGCAGTCCCAGGAGATAAGGTGAAGTCATGATGAGGGAGGAAAGGGGCCGAGCGAGAAAGTGGAGGGACAACACTGTACATGTATGCGTTTATCTTGAGCTGCAAACACCGCGGCAGCGACAATCCGCTTGTTTCGCGGGTTTTGGATTCGGCGTGAGGAGGATGAACGGGTTGCGGCCAAAACTCGCGATGTGTGCTAGACGAGTCAAAACGGGCGGAAAGAACTGGTGGCCAGATCCGCCTCAGCGACATGGAGGAGGAAAGCAAAAGATATCTGATAAGAGATCTGTCCGGCTTTGTCCGGTGCATGGAATCAGATCGAGTGTCATCAGTCATCAGTGATCTCATCAGTGCCTCATCCTCTTTCTTCCGCTCCACGTCGACGATTGCGCTCGACTGCGCTCAATCCCTGCTGTCCAGTCTTGCCAATTGTGGTCCCTGGCGTACCACAAATACTCTGCTGCCTTGTTTTGCCATGAGAATGAGCCTGTAGCCTTATCTGAAATTCTTTCATTTCAGGGGCTCTTTCTTTCTTCCATCTCCTAGACTTCGATCTCTAGTCGTGTTTTCGGGCGGATTTTATCTTCTCCTGCGCTGGGTTTCGGCGAACTTCCTTGTGATGGCTCACGCAACGACTGTGCTCACGGCAGTCTGCTGACTCCTTTGACGCTTCAATCAAGTTATCGGCCCGGCTCAACTTCTTACTCAAGCACTGCGAGCTGTTATCTCAACTTCTGCTGTCTGTCCTTCCGCTCCTCGGCTCCTCCGGCTTGCCACAAAATCTTGATCTTGAGCGACATCTGCCCACACTCTACGTTTCGCATCTGGGCCAAGTTCTTTTCGGCACCCAACCTCAAATTGAGTACTAGAACTTACGGCTGCGCTCTCCCCCATTACTTTGGTTCACTGCGTCTTCACATCCCTGTAATGATGTGGTTGACTCGGCCGACGGAATCGCTGGTAGAGGCAGTCCCCATAGGAAGTCTCCGTTGTATCTGATGCTGTACGACATAACAAAGTTAGTTCAGGTCAACATCGCGCCAACCAAATCCAAATTTTGGGACAACGGAGGATTCGGGAAATCAAGTTTCAAGTGTGCTCATACTTAAGCCCGTTCTAAGCGAACACATATATCTACTTGGCGTATGTCTGACGTCTTCCGAGGTCTGAGGTCCTCCAAACCAACTACAAATCCGCACTTGGATTCGTATAGCCCGCAATACCTCAGATTAGCAGGTACGAGTCTTGCAGTTTGCTCGTCCCCAACATCTTCAACTCGTCGTATACGTTCCCCTGTTGATCCTCATGACCGTTCATCGCGTCCACCTGCCGCGTATGACTCGCATCGTGGACACCGCCTGGTGGGTAGCGAGATTGGGCCACGTGCACTCTGTCCCGATAATTTTGTCTTGCTAACTTCAATGTCTTTCCGACAATTATGAAGGCCCGCTGGTGCCGGAACGGACACCCAAACAGCGCTCTTTGTGTGGCCAAAGGTGCGCAACGCGCCTCCGTGTACCCATCCCACGTCCAGCTTGGTCTACCGCCCCGCAGGCCACTTGTTTTCCTTGCCGTGCATTTTCCCTTTCCCGGCTCGTTGAATGTTTCCATTGTCGGTCATCGCGTAGGATGTACACTTTTCGATTAGTCATTCCACCCCCACTTTTCCTCATTCATTGGCGCGCTTGTCTTGCAGCGTGGCCGGAGCGATCATAGGCATAGTTAATTTGAATTGATACAGAGACCAGGATTTTTTGAAACAATTTCCGGTCCTAACGGCAGGTACGTATGTATAACCGTTCCGAGCAAATTCCGGCCCATCCAACACCTCACAAATGATAATTTCCCGCCGTTTAATGGAGCTCCGAGGGGCTGTTAACCTCATCAAATGTGGCGGTCGACTGTACTTGTTTAGTCTAATCTTGTCTCTCTTGCACGAACACTGGAACACTTTGAATGTTCTGTGTTGGGCGTTCCCCGGTAGAGACGGTAGAGAAGATGTCGGTACCAAAGCGCGTTTATCCCAAGACTTTAGGTATATATCTCCGATGTATCTACTGCACATTGCGAATACAGGGTATTGGGGTGGATGGCATTCAATGGAGCTCCTAGGTTTGAATTGGGCCACGCATTGATTGGAACAAGAAATCAAAGCCTGTCACGTCCCTTAATGCCGAAATTCTCGACAGGTACTGCAGGTTATTGTATGGATATTCATTCTGAACATCTGGAGCAGTATCAGGCGAAAGAAATTCTCCGGATGGGCGCTCTTTGCTCTTCTTTGCTGTGGTGTCGACGAGGTCATCCAGAAGCTCTAACCCATTGGGACTCACGGCAATTTTAAAAGCGGGCTCGACGCAAGCGGTGACGTTGACGCCCGTTGAGCACAGCTTTTAATGAATGACGATCCGGACTGCACAGCGCCTAAAAATATGACGGACATCCCGGTCTATCAAACCGCTGATCACAGAATAATTTCTTGGTTCGTCTCTGATCGTCCACAGGCAGCCCGAGAATATTGCTGAAGGCGGAATATCTGCCCATAATAGTCATCCAGCCAATTGCTCTTAACAAGGCTTAAATATAATAACCGGGACTCATTAATGAAGTCGAGAGATGAGGCGAGACCGCAGAGCACAGCCAGTAGTATCCAAGATGACTGAGTTGAATTATCGGCAGGTACAAAATTACTATCACACAAAGCACAGGCGGCCTGGACGCAGTTCGCCGGCGAACATGCATTTGACCAGGTGGTCGAGTAATATTGTTCCGAAAAGCAACTCGCGAAGTGCAGTTGCAGGCATGGGTTGAAAAAGACGCGGTTGATGTTGGCCCGGAAACCGTTCAGAAGGATATTGGCGCTCATTGCTGTAATCGTGTACAATAACAAAGACCATTCCACAGATCTCGATAAGGGAGTATTTTCCTTTCATGCGGACTTTCAGGTACTAATAGGAAATTTAAATTTGGGTCTGACTCGGAAGGGTAAGTCTGACCCTTCCCTCTGCCAAAACCCGCACCCCGTTGTAACTCGGAGTCGACTGACTCTCCCGTTGATTATTCGTATCCTTGGTGTCAGAAGCGCTCTCCACCGTACTCGGAGTTACCTCCCTGTGGTCAGAATTGAATTCACACCTGCCAGTGGCGGTGATGACACAGAGTGGCATCGGAAGGGAGCTCAGTTCGCGGATCACTGTATATGATACACCTTGTACAGGAACTTTATTTTGATAATTCCACGAGTGTCCTTTTCTTCACCAGGCTGCCAAGGAGGGTGTAATCCAGTGCACAATTATCAGATCGTCTGAGATGTGGGTCGCGTATTACTGGAGAGCATGACTGTCAACGATCAAAAGCACACAGGAAGTGAACAGATGATCGTAACCCTGATGAGCCGGCCAACCAATGCTGCCAGTTTATGATAACGAACCGGACCGAACCAAACACAAGATTCAGGCTTTTGTGGACTCTGCGGTAGATATTTCAACCTGAATGAATTTGAAATGCATCCGGTATTCTCTAGGGAAAGCAATTCAAAGTAATTCAAAGTGATTGCGCTTGGGTGATTAATTTCTTCAACATTTGGTCGATCTGTCAAATCTCGTGATGTTCGGTTCTGTGGGCTTCTGCACATTAAAAGATGTCTGTGATACTACGAGGAGCCACAAGATCACACCAAGAATGTCGAGGAACAATATTTTGAATAGATTTTCGTTGCCCGAGGAGGCCGAAGCACGGTTCGACATTGTGTTGTATGAAGATTCGCAGTTCGGCGCTTTTTGAGATCGTAATGTTAGCTTTAATCCTAAGAAAAAGAGTCCTGAATATGAATCGAACCGAATCTTCCATCACTACCCCGAGCGACTTGCCATCGAATTGTTCATCAAAACTGCCTTGGGATGATTTCACCGGTATGAGTTTCCCTGACCATTTCACTGCCCACTGGGTGATCTCCCTACGAACATCGGAGTCGAGGCTGCGCCGATATTGAACTTGGGGGAGGAATCACGCTGGCGAGCAAGCTCAGAATAACTCAACGTCACCTTTAAAAGACTGTGCTGCTCGCTTTCCTTCAACAACCCACCACTTCAACAACCCAATACTTTAACAACCCACAACTTCTCCCCTAATCATCCCAAGTGTATTTCTAAGTATGTGCCGTTGGCGTCAGTGAGTACTCAACTTTGCTTGTCGTGGTCAC
>JARKIC010003407.1:0-22739 GCA_029378375.1 Mycena olivaceomarginata | reverse complement strand
GGCCTGCCTTCTTCGGAGGTCCGCGCTTCTTCTTGGGAGCGGTTTTCTTCGCACCCGCAGTGGTGGCGGCCTTTGTGCGGGACTTCACGGCTGCTGTAGGGGAATCCCGCACCGCTGTGCGGGCCCGCTTCTTCGGTGGGGGACGTGGTGCCTCGCTGGCGGAGCCACCAGCGCGAGAGGGCTCGTTTTCGTCGTTCTCATCCTCCTCGTCACGCTCCTTGTCTCTCTCCTCGTCTCGCACTCGTTTGCGTGGGATGCCAGCATCGCAGCGGGGTTGCCGATGCTTTGCGACCACCCGCCCAGCTGCGACGTCCTCCTCCCACTTCTTCTGACGGTTGGCAGCCTCAACCGGCCCCAGCTTCCTGAACGCGCACTCCCCGGACTTCAGCGCATCCAGAAGCGTGCGCAGGACGGTGAGCGACGTGCTCAGATCACTGGGGTCCACGAATTTGCCGGCGGTCCAGCCCTCAAGAACGACGCCGTAACGCTGTACGACATCTTCTTCAGGCCAGGTGTAGGCCATACCGCGTCAGGGACCTTGGAAACGTCCGCTGCATAAACGTCAGCCATGTCAAGCGGATGCTACCCAACGCACGCACCAAGACTTTTCTTCAGCAGAACCCGTATTTCACCCTTCATCCAGTCAGCCTTCTGCTTCGATGTACGCAGCATATCTAAAATAATGAATGAGTGAGAATCCATATACACGGAAGTACACGTACTGGCAGGATCGCATCCCGCGATCGCGAATGCCTCGAGCTTCATCCCAACTTCACCCGTAACCCATTTCTTACGCGTCGCGACCTCCATGTACTGCTCGATCGCATCGCACGTGAAGTACCATTCCGGTTCTATTTGGAATTCGACGTTGTTCCTGACGATACAGAATAGCCCTTCGACGCCGACACGTTGCTTGAGGGCATACAACTGCGTGACAAAGATCAATGCACGTCAAATTTTCGAATGCAGCCCACTCACAAGCATCTTCATGTTTCGAACAATGTTCGCTACATCCTGAATCTTCGCGCGCGGCGTATCGCGGTGCAATGCGTAGTTTTGCTCACGGATAGGCTTGAATTTATCGACCAGTGCCGTCTTCTCCGCAGTCGTGAGTTGGGCGTATTCATCGTAGTAGTCGCGATGCAGCTGAGGGGCATTCTTCACCAGGCCCTCTGAGACAAGAAATACTGTCAGTTATGCAGGAAGATGAGCAAAGGAAGACTTACCTTCACGGACTTCCGCAGACTTCAGGGCTTTGAACGCATTGTACGAATTAATTTCATCCTGGTGATTAATCAAGTGGGCGCCGCCTTGAAAAAAAATGTCGAGGAAATAGCGAGGCTTCATATCAAACTCCGCGGCCATGTCGTTCGCGAGGGCGTTGGTATCGTCGAAGAACTTGCGGACCCGCGCGTCAATCCGCGCTTGCTTGTCTTGCCTGGCGTCCCGTTTCTCTTTGCGTTGCTCTGTGGTGAGAGGCGCAGTCTTCTTTGGAGGGATTCCATTCCGCATACGAGTAGAGCTGACAGTGGCCACAGTAGCATAGGCGGCGGGCATGGTGTCCAGTAGACGTATTGGATGTAGGATGGTGAGACAGTCGGCAGTTCCGTCAACAAGACGCGTAGAGCTTGAAACGCATGACCGGATGCGCGAGCGGTTGAGCAGCAAGTTGACAAGTGGAAAGCAAGAAATGAACAAGTGAACAAGACGCGTAGAGCTTGAAGCGCATGACCGGACGCGCGAGCGGTTGAGCAGCAAGTCGACAAGTGGAAAGCAAGAAATGAACAAGTAAGTGAACAAGTCGGAGAGAACAAGCGGACAAGTTTTGATTTGAATCAGACGGTGCGAGCATCACGGAATGATGGCACATCTACTTTTTTTCTTATTCCATTTGTTCCACAGCAAAGTATCATTATATTCGTTTTTTTTTAAAAGTGTTACATTCGTAAGTATCTACATATTGCTGGCGACATCTATCAGGCCTGAAACAACGTCGGGGGAAATACCAAGGGCGGAGAGCTCCTCATACCACTTGCCGGCGTGGTACCCGCGTATCACCAGCCTGATGGAAACGGCGACGTCTTGCAGGTCATTGGCATCAAGGAACAAGTCCAGAGGTCCGCCTGATCGTCCACCGCGTGTGAGCGTGCGGCAAGCGGAGCCCGTGAGTTCGCATGGAGCGGGCGCGGCGAATGTGGGTAGGGAGCAGAAGGGGAATAGGGTGGGGGCTGACGCGGCGACCCTGCAGTGCGAGCCGGGGTACGTGGCCCTGCAGCACGAGTCGTGGTGTGTGGCTGAGAACGAGCCAGAGTAGAACGAGATGGTGTACCGGGGGTGGCTACGAAATGAAAAGGAAGAAAAAAATGAGAGTAGAAATATCTCTGAAGGATTTCCACTCACAACGTGCCGTTACAGCGGTATGCCTACCCGAAAGCTGCATCCGCAACTGGGCATTGCGTTCTTCAAGTTCCGAGATGCGAGCCGTGAGACCATCCACCTCCTCTTCAAGCTCGTGAATGCGCCTGAGCCGTCCTGAAGCTTCCACCTCCGCGTAGCTTTCACGTTCCATCGCGTCCATGAGGTCGCCGTTGAGGTCATCGTCATCGTCGATGATGACGACGGGCACGGGCGGCGGTATGGCAGAGAGAATGGCGTCGAGTACGCCCCAGGACGACCAAAGAACTTGTAGTGGGAAGAATTGGGCAGAGGTTGCGGGATAAGAACCGAGGATGGGGGATTTGGAGGTGCACCAGGCCCAGGCTGCGTGAGGGGCCAGCGCTTGAGGAGGGCATTTGACCTCCATTCCTGGACTGTAGGGACGCCGATAGACTCGATGAAAGTCTGCACGATGCGTGCAATTGCAGGGTGGCTGGCAGGCTGGGCAGCAAGGAAAGATGGTGGCAGATATGTGGCAGCGCGAAGATATTGAGGCTCCGAGGGGGTGTTTGGCATGGTGGTGCCTTCGACATGCATGATCATGGTAGTGCCACCGAATGCGCGATCCCAAAGGGTAGCCTTGGGTGAAGGGAAAGTGAGACGGCATTGAATAGAACAAGATAAAGGAAACGCACAATATCGAAGAGAGCGTGCTGCATCTTCTCACTGAGTGCCCGTCTAGCCTCGCTCCCCGTGACCCCCTTAGGGAGCGCCTCCCGAACCCTGTCGAATTCCGAGAAGAATCCTGGCTGCCTGGGCAGGTGTTGACCATCTGTGCTCGCACCGCCAGCGAACCAGGCAATGTCGGACGCCAGGAAACGGGTCTGGAATTGCTGGAAGACCCCAGGCTCGTTGGCATGTACACCGAGACGGCGTCGTAGTTCATAGAGGCCGAGCGGTCCGAACTTCAGTGTGTTGAAAGGGGTGGGGTTCCGTGTAAGCATGTAGCCTTCGCGGAGTGGAGGGGGAGGCACGTCGATGCCGGGGATGCCCCAGTTGTGTCGATAAGTCATGAAGACGATGGCAGGAGGAGAGAGATCAACCACGTTCACAGCCACTGATACTGTCGATCTTGTGTCCCAATTTAGAATCTGACATACCAGAACGACTCAAAATCGCTCTGCGAGCGTTTTCACGTGTCGCTCGTGTGAAATGTAAGTCACTTGGCATCTAAAATGTTAACGAGATTCTTTGAGCCAAAAATTAACAAGTCTGCTATTTTTGTCACGGAGATTTCAGTCAAACACCGTCGATTAGCGCCACCATACATTGTTTGACAAGGTAAAGTCATGACATCGAAATTATCCCGCAAGAAGGACCGTACTAATGTAAGTAATTGTAGGAAACTGTGTTCCTGGTCAAATACACTCAAGGGAGCTTGTTTTACCATGCTCTCTCCATACACTCTGTCGCTCATCGGGAGAGAACTATTGACCCGAAGGCTCTCAAAGTATGGAATTACATGCGATGATATGATATCTTTATTATGGCGAGTTTCGGAGGCATTCGCAGATGGTTCAATTTTTGCTCAAAATCACCCTGTTCCGCGATTTCGGGACCAGGAATAGCTGTACAACCCTAAAATAGTCCTGGGATGGAAGGAAGAAGAGGTATGCACCATAATCTGTCGAAATAACTGGGGTATTTGGTGATTGAGGTCCCCAGCTCACGAAATATGGCCGAAAGACAGCCTAGTTGAACAGCTGAAACTAGAGTGAACCAACCGTTCAAGTTGCGATGTTTGTCAGATATCTTGAACCACTCACCCGGTTGATGGTAATTCATATATAATAGTAATACACATCCATTGAAGTACTTATGTGGTATTTCTGATTTTTTTGCAGTCCTGGTTGGGTTCCATTGGGTCGAGATGGGTTTTGGGGATCACTCTTGGCAGGGAATGAACATTGAATTGGGAATATCTCTACCAAGGCATACTCAATTTTTGTGAAGCTTTTTACTTATGGTACTACACATTATCTTTATCATTTCTACGCCTTGAACTGAATACCGGGCTAGAAATGACCTTTCACGAATTAACTTTCGACGAGATTCCGGCATTATAGACTAAACACCGTACACGGACCGAGTGCCCGAACCAATCGGATGAACTGCCGCAAGTGCCAACTTCCAGATTCACACGAAGTCAGATGAGAGTAAAAGTGCAGGAACAATAATAATTAAGAGTCCTCGAACGTCGACAAATGGTCCATAAGCTGCACTAAATTATCTTCATCAACATCCAGCTCCCTGACCACCAGTTCCGAGCCATCATCGTCATCGGGAGGTATCACGCATGCGTCGGGGTCCACAGCCTCCTCATACTCTACATCCATTAGCACCACACCGAGCTCAGTCGCAAGCCAGGACGGAGGTGGGACGCCGTCGCGAAGAGTGGGGTCTCGGCCTTCTCGTGTGCCGGGGAAGATGCTCCCCGAGAAGCCCACCAGTCTTGACGTTAATGCAATACGTCTGCAAATGGAGCCGCTAACCCGACAAGCGTGACGCCAACGCTCTGGAGCTCCGTTGCGAGAGGGGGATTGACAATCAAGTTGGCAGAGATGGCTCTGTAATAATCAACATGCTCGTCGATTGAGAAAGGTGAGCAGCCGCTTGATTTCTACGTTGAGACGTCGCACTTCTTCCTTTGCGCGTTTGATGCCGTAGTGGAGCAACCATAGCTTCGCGGCGAGCTGGCTGCGTCCAGGGGAGAAGACGAATGTCTTGCCGTGTATCCCGCAAGATGTCAAACTCAGCAAGCGACGTTGTCTGAATGACCTGCGCAAAGGTTAGACGTTCACGGGGTGGCGTGAGCTGGGCGGCGGCCTGGTTGTACACAAGTAGCGCACGCCGGATGGCCTCGGAACGAGCCTTCAACGCCTTGGAGATCTTGTCCCGGAGGTTGTACGCTAGCTCGAATCAGTGAGTATATGGAAATGTATATGGAAATGACATGTAGAAAATGTACCCAGCCCGCTCATACCGAGCTTTGTCAGTTCAAATAGTCTCTGTACAACCAGACGTTCCACCTCCGTCAACGCCCGCGCGATACTTGCGTTCCGTGGTCAGTACGACACCGTCCTTGTACTCCTTGCTGTCCACTGTCCATCGGACCGCAATGGTGTGCTCCTCTTCGAACCGACACAGGTCTTCCTCGGCTGCGTTGAATTTCGTAAACGTCGTACGATATCTGGTGTTGATGCGGGCGATTTGTGGCGCAGTATACCGTCCTTCCACGATGTGGTAGTCCAGGTTCTTCCAGTCTTTCTTGGCTTGGTCGGAAGCAGCACTGGAATGGAATGAGAGAGCGTAGCTGAGCGAGCGTAGACTTACAGAGTTTCAGCGTATTTCTGGAGCTTCTCTACGTATCGACTGTTCGTTGCACTTCTTCCGGCTCTTGGCGCAGATCCCGGAAATAGTTGACCTCCTCGGCGTGATATTTCTCGTAGTCCGCGGCCGTAGTACCGAGGGAGCTTTCCAAAGTAGAGAGCTGGGTGGCGGTGGTCGTGATCTTTTCAAGTGCCTGCCTGTAGTTTTGATAGATGAAGTACCTGAGCACCCGTTAAATACCAAGAAAAATCCCCGAGTCACCCACATACCGGACGACGCATGCTTATCTTGGTCATGGAACTGGAAGTGCTCGTCAATTTGCTGCTGGCGGTGGTATGGTGTTGCGAGTCGGGTAATGGAAGCGAGATGATTTGATTTTGCGAACGTACGTTCGCATTCCTCAAAATCCTCAAGTCCGACACCGTCTACATACAACGGATGCCAGCCTATCTGGCAGGCCCGGTTGTGCGCGTGTCCATGGAATGCAGGGACAACACCCTGCAAGCGCATCGCAGTGACCTTGGCTCCCAGCGAACTGCGCAGTAACGTCTTGAAAAATGCGCACATGATGTCGTAGCCGAGCCCGATGTCCACACCGTAGTGGTCCAGTAGCCATTTGACCATTGCAAGAGGATATTTCATTCTAGACGATCCATGAGTATTAATTAACGGCATAGAAGGGAGACTTACAATTCACCGCTTCTAATCATGTCGCACATGATCACGACGTGTCCATGGCGGCATACGGTCAAAAAATGCCCGAGACTGCAAAGAGCGCAAAACATCTTTTTGCGAGCCTCGGGTCCGGCGGCCTTCCAACGTTCGACACAGGTGTTAAGGCACTTGGCTAGTTCCTCGGACTCCGTCCCGCTGAGTTCGTTGACGTTGAGCACGCGACGTCGCCGTCTTCATCCGGGGTTTCACCGAATTGGGTAGGATCTGCAGGTGCCGGAGACGCTGGTACCAGATTCGGACGTGTTGAGTCATCTTGAGTGATGTCAGTTAGCGAGGGGGATGGCGCCAGGACAGGTGGTACGATGGAGGCGGTGGGCTCAGGTGTGACGGAGCAATGGGCTCGGTGGGTGCTATGACGGATGCGGCGAGCTCGGTGGCTGGTGCAACGGATGCAGCGGCCTCGGTGGGAAGCGGAGAGGTCGACGTCGGTTTCTTTTTGGAGCGGGCAGCCTGTGAAAAGAATTTAGGAATAGTTGATATTCAAACTGGATAGAACGTACCTTCTGAGAGTTTATGACCTCATCCTTGAAGACATCGACTTGTTCCGGTGTGAGCCAGCGGAACAACGTCGAAGTGCGATTGTCAGGACGGGTATTACCGGCACGGAACGTGGCATCGACGAGCTTGAGGGAATTATTCCCATCCATGCATCCCATCCATGAGAAACGAAGATGGGGCTCGTTCTCGGTCTTGTACAGGCACGGCGCGCAGACATGCCTGATGTACCAGGTGGCGTCCCGGCCCATGGCCTGATGTGCACGAGCATCGACCTCACGAGTGATCTCGAGGTAGGCATCGTACGCTACAGACAATTGTTCGGCGAGCGCTGATCGTCGGGGGTTCTCGTGAACATTAGTGAGTGTCGTACTGAGGCTGCCGAGGCTGTAACGGGGGGCAGACGCGGTGTATCTGCCGATACACCTCAAAGAGGCGGACTGGGAACGCAGTGGAAACCTTCTCGGGGCTTGCCCCAATGTATCCGTGCTGCAGAAGGGTCTCATTCGTACGCTTTGCCTGGTTCGCATGGACGAAGTGCCGTGTTCCGTATTCTACATGGATATGAGTACCGGCACGAGTAAAGTACCATATAACGCACCGTCAAGCCCAATTACCTCTATTGCCCATGCTCCTGGAGTCGTCGCATCTGAACTCATTGGTCCATCGTGCTTAAGCTTGAGGTATGCATCGACAAGGTGGGGGAGCTGTTCTTTTCCACGAGTCAATTGTCGTCTGGACACGCAGCGCGCGGCGGCGAGGGTCTCCACGTCTGCAAAATAGAGAATGAAATGTAGGGTATGCAGACGAAGAGTGAGTGTACATACCCAGGTCGGCATTTTGCGTAAATTTCGTGAAAGGTGGCCTCCTTGCCTGCGTGGCTATGGAGATAGCCCTCCTCACCCGGTGGAAGCTGCTGTAATGCGTCCTCGTCGTCGCTGTCAAGGTCTTGCCAATCTGCGGAGTAGTAGGTGGGTGCATCTGGCATTTCGATGTCATGGTCTCCGTTCCCGAGCAGCTCTTCCCGCTGCGTGAAGCTGAGGGCTAGGCGAAGTTCAGCAAGGCAAAACGGAGTAGGAATGTGCATACGTACCCGCAATACGCTGTTTTTGCTTCTCCCTGTCTGCCCTGATCTGTGCACCGGTTTTATTCAATGGAACAGTCTTGGTACTGCTCCCCCCTATTCCGGGACGGCCGTAAGAGACCTTGTGTGCGCCAGAGAGACCCTTCCTCCTTTTCGACTTTGTCATTGGTCGGGGTCGGCGGAGTACAGAGCGGGCGCGCTTGACGCGTATCACTTGATTTTGATCCTCACCTCGCTTACATAGCAGTCGCATCGCGACGTCGGTATTGATCCGTTCGAGGTGGGCACGCAGAGGCATTTCGAAACAGGTCTATAGGGAGAGAGAGGACTACACTACAGGCATTTGTAAAGACAGGATGGCGGCGACAAGCCCATGGAGGTAACAGCGCAAGTGAGTGCATTGAACATTGAGGAGCGTGAGGGGTGATGGAGAGCTACACGAGCATCGTGCGCGTTGAGGAACGGCAGGCAGTGGCGACGAGGGGGAAGCGAAAAGGCATTGGCGGCGGCGTCACACGTGGGCGTGGTGTCGGCGGCGGGAAGTTCCGAGGACGGCAGGAATGATCGCCCGCAAGGCCTTTGATGGGCCATCGAGAGTAGCCGGCAACGTCCGAGGAAGGTTTCCAACGTCTAAGGCAATGGGGGAAGAGATACGGGTAGGTATTACTGACGGGTAAGGCGTAGTGTTGATTTTGATACCCAACAGTTGCCTGGTAACGAGGTGATCACTGCAACCGATGGGTTGCTATATGAGGGTAGGTCAGGTGGCAACACAGCCATGCGCTCTCCGTATTCAAGCTCACGGCAGCAATGTTTGCAATGAAGTCCCTTGCGACGTCCCCTACACAACATGGGCAATCTTCCGCAGCGTTCACCATTGCAATATCGGGACACGGGGCTGTCATTGGAGGAGGAGAGTACGAGGCTAAGGGATGCTGAGCGCGAACATCAGGCTGCATTGCAGGAGACGCCCAGTCGTCGTTGTCGACGCATTCCCGGGCAAACGGAAAATCGTGCGCTTTCGCCGACTGCAGGTGCCTCAAGGTCTCGGAATGCAGTAAGTATGCACAGGATACACTTGGTTTATCCGGTATTGAATTAATTACAGCGGCCACTGAATTTAGCTACACCTCCAGACACGCAAACCCCCGCTCCAAATGCTCGCGCTCTGGCACAACGTCGCCGACGTGAACGTGAAGCTGCAGAAAGAGCTGCTGGAAACCCAGGTGCTGTACCTCGACGTCCAAGAGCTCCTCCAAACCCGCAGCGCGCACTGGGCCAACAGGCACGCCGTCGGAACGAGCAGGAAGCTCGGGCTGTGATACATCTGCCTACTCCTCAGGCAACACAACAAGCAGCCCCGCGGCTGCCCCGACGACAACTACCGAGACGGCGAGCAGGTATGATGGCCCTTTAGGCGTGCTAAATATTGACTAATTACCCTTTCAGCTCTGGGGGCAGCGCGGCAGCCTTATATTGAACCCAATGAGCGGCATGACCTCGGCCGCATGAACATCAAGTGTAGACACTGCGATGCGCTGCACTGGATGGCGGAAAAGATTGTGAAGTCGCCCGAGGACTCGCCAGAGTTTGGGATGCGCTGTAATCATGGGAAAGTCGAGATACAGTGTCTGCATGCACCACCCGACGCTCTGCAGCGGCTCTTTGTTGACGACAGTGCCCAAGCAAAAGAGTTTCGGAACAACATGTGGCAGTATAATATTGCCCTGTCGTTTACATCCCTTGGGGTCACGGAGGATCAGTCGGTGAACCGCGGGGGTAGACCACTGATATTCAAGATTCAGGGAGAACTGTGCCATAGGGCGGGCTCCCTCATTCCTACTCCAGGCCATACACCGTCATATGCACAACTCTATATCTACGAGCCACACGCTGCACTGGACTACCGTATGCGAAACAACAGCAACCTTCGCCGTGATACCATGGACATCTTGCAAGCTGTAATCTCCGAGAACCACCAGTATGCCGACATCTTTATGCATGCTCATGAAGTCCTCAGTCAGCATCCAAATACGGAAGAGGCTGAGGTCAGGCTCCGGGTGGCTCCGGGTGCTCACCGGCGACGCGGCAATCTCCCAACAGCAGATGAAGTCGCTGTAATCCTCCCGGGAGACCAGTCGCAGATGCAAGCAAGGGATATCATTCTCCGGAAGCGCGACGGCCCTCTTCTGCGAATCAGCAATCTCCACCCTGCATACACGCCTCTGTATTATGTTCTGCTGTTTCCACGCGGGGAGAACGGATGGGCATCCTGACCTGAGGCAGAACGAGCCGGGCCGGGATAATCCCAAACGTCTGATGCAGACAAGATATGTCGCATTACAGGATACACGCTCGCGCAAACGAGTTCTCGACGATCTTGCGCGGGGACCCGTTTATTCCAGCGCTATCTCGTGGATATGTGGGCGTCTGAGGATCAGAATCGATTGCAGTACTTCCGCATGAACCAGGGGACTTTGCGGGCATCACTATACAGTGGTCTCGAAGACGCCATTCCTGCCGGTGACGATGATGTTGATCTCAATGAGCTTGGGCAACGTACTGTCCTCCCTTCGAGCTACATTGGTGGGGCCGCGTCATATGGGTCAGCGGTTCCAAGACTCGATGGCCATTGCGAGATATTACCGCAAGGTGGACATTTTCCTGACATGCACAACAAATCCAAAATGGGTCGAGATCACTCGCGAGTTGCTTCCGGGGCAGGCTGCTCACGATAGGCCGGAGTTGGTGTCCCGGGTATTTCCAACTGAAGAAGGAGGCTCTCATTGATGACATCTACAAGAATGGGATCTTCGGTCGGGCAGTGGCACATGTCTACACTATCGAGACCACTGTATAGTGATGCCCGCAAAGTCCCCTGGTTCATGCGGAAGTACTGCAATCGATTCTGATCCTCAGACGCCCACATATCCACGAGATAGCGCTGGAATAAACGGGTCCCCGCGCAAGATCGTCGAGAACTCGTTTGCGCGAGCGTGTATCCTGTATGCGACATATCTTGTCTGCATCAGACGTTTGGGATTATCCCGGCCCGGCTCGTTCTGCCTCAGGTCAGGATGCCATCCGTTCTCCCCGCGTGGAAACAGCAGAACATAATACAGAGGCGTGTATGCAGGGTGGAGATTGCTGATTCGCAGAAGAGGGCCGTCGCGCTTCCGGAGAATGATATCCCTTGCTTGCATCTGCGACTGGTCTCCCGGGAGGATTACAGCGACTTCATCTGCTGTTGGGAGATTGCCGCGTCGCCGGTGAGCACCCGGAGCCACCCGGAGCCTGACCTCAGCCTCTTCCGTATTTGGATGCTGACTGAGGACTTCATGAGCATGCATAAAGATGTCGGCATACTGGTGGTTCTCGGAGATTACAGCTTGCAAGATGTCCATGGTATCACGGCGAAGGTTGCTGTTGTTTCGCATACGGTAGTCCAGTGCAGCGTGTGGCTCGTAGATATAGAGTTGTGCATATGACGGTGTATGGCCTGGAGTAGGAATGAGGGAGCCCGCCCTATGGCACAGTTCTCCCTGAATCTTGAATATCAGTGGTCTACCCCCGCGGTTCACCGACTGATCCTCCGTGACCCCAAGGGATGTAAACGACAGGGCAATATTATACTGCCACATGTTGTTCCGAAACTCTTTTGCTTGGGCACTGTCGTCAACAAAGAGCCGCTGCAGAGCGTCGGGTGGTGCATGCAGACACTGTATCTCGACTTTCCCATGATTACAGCGCATCCCAAACTCTGGCGAGTCCTCGGGCGACTTCACAATCTTTTCCGCCATCCAGTGCAGCGCATCGCAGTGTCTACACTTGATGTTCATGCGGCCGAGGTCATGCCGCTCATTGGGTTCAATATAAGGCTGCCGCGCTGCCCCAGAGCTGAAAGGGTAATTAGTCAATATTTAGCACGCCTAAAGGGCCATCATACCTGCTCGCCGTCTCGGTAGTTGTCGTCGGGGCAGCCGCGGGGCTGCTTGTTGTGTTGCCTGAGGAGTAGGCAGATGTATCACAGCCCGAGCTTCCTGCTCGTTCCGACGGCGTGCCTGTTGGCCCAGTGCGCGCTGCGGGTTTGGAGGAGCTCTTGGACGTCGAGGTACAGCACCTGGGTTTCCAGCAGCTCTTTCTGCAGCTTCACGTTCACGTCGGCGACGTTGTGCCAGAGCGCGAGCATTTGGAGCGGGGGTTTGCGTGTCTGGAGGTGTAGCTAAATTCAGTGGCCGCTGTAATTAATTCAATACCGGATAAACCAAGTGTATCCTGTGCATACTTACTGCATTCCGAGACCTTGAGGCACCTGCAGTCGGCGAAAGCGCACGATTTTCCGTTTGCCCGGGAATGCGTCGACAACGACGACTGGGCGTCTCCTGCAATGCAGCCTGATGTTCGCGCTCAGCATCCCTTAGCCTCGTACTCTCCTCCTCCAATGACAGCCCCGTGTCCCGATATTGCAATGGTGAACGCTGCGGAAGATTGCCCATGTTGTGTAGGGGACGTCGCAAGGGACTTCATTGCAAACATTGCTGCCGTGAGCTTGAATACGGAGAGCGCATGGCTGTGTTGCCACCTGACCTACCCTCATATAGCAACCCATCGGTTGCAGTGATCACCTCGTTACCAGGCAACTGTTGGGTATCAAAATCAACACTACGCCTTACCCGTCAGTAATACCTACCCGTATCTCTTCCCCCATTGCCTTAGACGTTGGAAACCTTCCTCGGACGTTGCCGGCTACTCTCGATGGCCCATCAAAGGCCTTGCGGGCGATCATTCCTGCCGTCCTCGGAACTTCCCGCCGCCGACACCACGCCCACGTGTGACGCCGCCGCCAATGCCTTTTCGCTTCCCCCTCGTCGCCACTGCCTGCCGTTCCTCAACGCGCACGATGCTCGTGTAGCTCTCCATCACCCCTCACGCTCCTCAATGTTCAATGCACTCACTTGCGCTGTTACCTCCATGGGCTTGTCGCCGCCATCCTGTCTTTACAAATGCCTGTAGTGTAGTCTCTCTCTCCCTATAGACCTGTTTCGAAATGCCTCTGCGTGCCCACCTCGAACGGATCAATACCGACGTCGCGATGCGACTGCTATGTAAGCGAGGTGAGGATCAAAATCAAGTGATACGCGTCAAGCGCGCCCGCTCTGTACTCCGCCGACCCCGACCAATGACAAAGTCGAAAAGGAGGAAGGGTCTCTCTGGCGCACACAAGGTCTCTTACGGCCGTCCCGGAATAGGGGGGAGCAGTACCAAGACTGTTCCATTGAATAAAAACCGGTGCACAGATCAGGGCAGACAGGGAGAAGCAAAAACAGCGTATTGCGGGTACGTATGCACATTCCTACTCCGTTTGCCTTGCTGAACTTCGCCTAGCCCTCAGCTTCACGCAGCGGGAAGAGCTGCTCGGGAACGGAGACCATGACATCGAAATGCCAGATGCACCCACCTACTACTCCGCAGATTGGCAAGACCTTGACAGCGACGACGAGGACGCATTACAGCAGCTTCCACCGGGTGAGGAGGGCTATCTCCATAGCCACGCAGGCAAGGAGGCCACCTTTCACGAAATTTACGCAAAATGCCGACCTGGGTATGTACACTCACTCTTCGTCTGCATACCCTACATTTCATTCTCTATTTTGCAGACGTGGAGACCCTCGCCGCCGCGCGCTGCGTGTCCAGACGACAATTGACTCGTGGAAAGAACAGCTCCCCCACCTTGTCGATGCATACCTCAAGCTTAAGCACGATGGACCAATGAGTTCAGATGCGACGACTCCAGGAGCATGGGCAATAGAGGTAATTGGGCTTGACGGTGCGTATATGGTACTTTACTCGTGCCGGTACTCATATCCATGTAGAATACGGAACACGGCACTTCGTCCATGCGAACCAGGCAAAGCGTACGAATGAGACCCTTCTGCAGCACGGATACATTGGGGCAAGCCCCGAGAAGGTTTCCACTGCGTTCCCAGTCCGCCTCTTTGAGGTGTATCGGCAGATACACCGCGTCTGCCCCCGTTACAGCCTCGGCAGCCTCAGTACGACACTCACTAATGTTCACGAGAACCCCCGACGATCAGCGCTCGCCGAACAATTGTCTGTAGCGTACGATGCCTACCTCGAGATCACTCGTGAGGTCGATGCTCGTGCACATCAGGCCATGGGGCCGGGACGCCACCTGGTACATCAGGCATGTCTGCGCGCCGTGCCTGTACAAGACCGAGAACGAGCCCCATCTTCGTTTCTCATGGATGGGATGCATGGATGGGAATAATTCCCTCAAGCTCGTCGATGCCACGTTCCGTGCCGGTAATACCCGTCCTGACAATCGCACTTTGACGTCGTTCCGCTGGCTCACACCGGAACAAGTCGATGTCTTCAAGGATGAGGTCATAAACTCTCAGAAGGTACGTTCTATCCAGTTTGAATATCAACTATTCCTAAATTCTTTTTACAGGCTGCCCGCTCCAAAAAGAAACCGACGTCGACCTCTCCGCTTCCCACCGAGGCCGCTGCATCCGTTGCACCAGCCACCGAGCTCGCCGCATCCGTCATAGCACCCACCGAGCCCATTGCATCCGTCACACCTGAGCCCACCGCCTCCATCGTACCACCTGTCCTGGCGCCATCCCCCTCGCTAACTGACATCACTCAAGATGACTCAACACCGTCCGAATCTGGTACCAGCGTCTCCGGCACCTGCAGATCCTACCCAATTCGGTGAAAACCCCGGATGAAGACGGCGACGTCACGTGGCTCAACGTCAACGAACTCAGCGGGACGGAGTCCGAGGAACTAGCCAAGTGCCTTAACACCTGTGTCGAACGTTGGAAGGCCGCCGGACCCGAGGCTCGCAAAAGATGTTTGCGCTCTTTGCAGTCTCGGGCATTTTTTTGACCGTATGCCGCCATGGACACGTCGTGATCATGTGCGACATGATTAGAAGCGGTGAATTGTAAGTCTCCCTTCTATGCCGTTAATTAATACTCATGGATCGTCTAGAATGAAATATCCTCTTGCAATGGTCAAATGGCTACTGGACCACTACGGTGTGGACATCGGGGCTCGGCTACGACATCATGTGCGCATTTTTCAAGACGTTACTGCGCAGTTCGCTGGGAGCCAAGGTCACTGCGATGCGCTTGCAGGGTGTTGTCCCTGCATTCCATGGACACGCGCACAACCGGGCCCTGCCAGATAGGCTGGCATCCGTTGTATGTAGACGGTGTCGGACTTGAGGATTTTGAGGAATGCGAACGTACGTTCGCAAAATCAAATCATCTCGCTTCCATTACCCGACTCGCAACACCATACCACCGCCAGCAGCAAATTGACGAGCACTTCCAGTTCCATGACCAAGATAAGCATGCGTCGTCCGGTATGTGGGTGACTCGGGGATTTTTCTTGGTATTTAACGGGTGCTCAGGTAACTTCATCTATCAAAACTACAGGCAGGCCACTTGAAAAGATCACGACCAACGCCACCCAGCTCTCTACTTTGGAAAGCTCCCTCGGTACTACGGCCGCGGACTACGAGAAATATCACGCCGAGGAGGTCAACTATTTCCGGGATCTGCGCCAAGAGCCGGAAGAAGTGCAACGAACAGTCGATTACGTAGAGAAGCTCCAGAAATACGCTGAAACTCTGTAAGTCTACGCTCGCTCAGCTACGCTCTCTCATTCCATTCCAGTGCTGCTTCCGACCAAGCCAAGAAAGACTGGAAGAACCTGGACTACCACATCGTGAAGGACGGTTATACTGCTCCACAAATCGCCCGCATCAACACCAGATATCGTACGACGTTTACGAAATTCAACGCAGCCGAGGAAGACCTGTGTCGGTTCGAAGAGGAGCACACCATTGCGGTCCGATGGACAGTGGACAGCAAGGAGTACAAGGACGGTTCGTACTGACCACGGAACGCAAGTATCGCGCGGCGTTGACGGAGGTGGAACGTCTGGTTGTACAGAGACTATTTGAACTGACAAAGCTCGGTATGAGCGGCTGGGTACATTTTCTCATGTCATTTCCATATACATTTCCATATACTCACTGATTCGAGCTAGCGTACAAACCTCCGGGACAAGATCTCCAAGGCGTTGAAGGCTCGTTCCGAGGCCATCCGGCGTGCGCTACTTGTGTACAACCAGGCCGCCGCCCAGCTCACGCCACCCCGTGAACGTCTAACCTTTGCGCAGGTCATTCAGACAACGTCGCTTGCTGAGTTTGACATCTTGCGGGATACACGGCAAGACATTCGTCTTCTCCCCTGGGACGCAGCCAGCTCGCCGCGAAGCTATGGTGCTCCACTACGGCATCAAACGCGCAAAGGAAGAAGTGCGACGTCTCAACGTAGAAATCAAGCGGCTGCTCACCTTTCTCATCGACGAGCATGTTGATTATTACAGAGCCATCTCTGCCAACTTGATTGTCAATCCCCCTCTCGCAACGGAGCTCCAGAAGCGTTGGCGTCACGCTTGTCGGGTTAGCGGCTCCATTTGCAGACGTATTGCATTAACGTCAAGACTGGTGGGCTTCTCGGGGAGCATCTTCCCCGGCACACGAGAAGGCCGAGACCCCACTCTTCGCGACGGCGTCCCACCTCCGTCCTGGCTTGCGACTGAGCTCGGTGTGGTGCTAATGGATGTAGAGTATGAGGAGGCTGTGGACCCCGACGCATGCGTGATACCTCCCGATGACGATGATGGCTCGGAACTGGTGGTCAGGGAGCTGGATGTTGATGAAGATAATTTAGTGCAGCTTATGGACCATTTGTCGACGTTCGAGGACTCTTAATTATTATTGTTCCTGCACTTTTACTCTCATCTGACTTCGTGTGAATCTGGAAGTTGGCACTTGCGGCAGTTCATCCGATTGGTTCGGGCACTCGGTCCGTGTACGGTGTTTAGTCTATAATGCCGGAATCCTCGTCGAAAGTTAATTCGTGAAAGGTCATTTCTAGCCCGGTATTCAGTTCAAGGCGTAGAAATGATAAAGATAATGTGTAGTACCATAAGTAAAAAGCTTCACAAAAATTGAGTATGCCTTGGTAGAGATATTCCCAATTCAATGTTCATTCCTGCCAAGAGTGATCCCCAAAACCCATCTCGACCCAATGGAACCCAACCAGGACTGCAAAAAAATCAGAAATACCACATAAGTTACTTCAATGGATGTGTATTACTATTATATATGAATTACCATCAACCGGGTGAGTGGTTCAAGATATCTGACAACATCGCAACTGAACGGTTGGTTCACTCTAGTTTCAGCTGTTCAACTAGGCTGTCTTCGGCCATATTTCGTGAGCTGGGGACCTCAATCACCAAATACCCCAGTTATTTCGACAGATTATGTGCATACCTCTTCTTCCTTCCATCCCAGGACTATTTTAGGGTTGTACAGCTATTCCTGGTCCCGAAATCGCGGAAACAGGGTGATTTTGAGCAAAATTGAACCATCTGCGAATGCCTCCGAAACTCGCCATAATAAGATATCATATCATCGCATGTAATTCCATACTTTGAGAGCCTTCGGGTCAATAGTTCTCTCCCGATGAGCGACAGAGTGTATGGAGAGAGCATGGTAAAACAAGCTCCCTTGAGTGTATTTGACCAGAACACAGTTTCCTACAATTACTTACATTAGTACGGTCCTTCTTGCGGGATAATTTCGATGTCATGACTTTACCTTGTCAAACAATGTATGGTGGCGCTAATCGACGGTGTTTGACGGAAATCTCCGTGACAAAAATAGCAGACTTGTTAATTTTTGGCTCAAAGAATCTCGTTAACATTTTAGATGCCAAGTGACTTACATTTCACACGAGCGACACGTGAAAACGCTCGCAGAGCGATTTTGAGTCGTTCTGGTATGTCAGATTCTAAATTGGGACACAAGATCGACAGTATCAGTGGCTGTGAACGTGGTTGATCTCTCTCCTCCTGCCATCGTCTTCATGACTTATCGACACAACTGGGGGCATCCCCGGCATCGACGTGCCTCCCCCTCCACTCCGCGAAGGCTACATGCTTACACGGAACCCCAACCCCTTTCAAACACACTGAAGTTCGGACCGCTCGGCCCTCTATGAACTACGACGCCGTCTCGGTGTACATGCCAACGAGCCTTGGGGTCTTCCAGCAATTCCAGACCCGTTTCCTGGCGTCCGACATTGCCTGGTTCGCTGGCGGTGCGAGCACAGATGGTCAACACCTGCCCAGGCAGCCAGGATTCTTCTCGGAATTCGACAGGGTTCGGGAGGCGCTCCCTAAGGGGGTCACGGGAGCGAGGCTAGACGGGGCACTCAGTGAGAAGATGCAGCACGCTCCTCTTCGATATTGTGCGTTTCCTTTATCTTGTTCTATCAATGCCGTCTCACTTTCCCTTCACCCAAGGCTACCCTTTGGGATCGCGCATTCGGTGGCACTACCATGATCATGCATGTCGAAGGCACCACCATGCCAAACACCCCCTCGGAGCCTCAATATCTTCGCGCTGCCACATATCTGCCACCATCTTTCCTTGCTGCCCAGCCTGCCAGCCACCCTGCAATTGCACGCATCGTGCAGACTTTCATCGAGTCTATCGGCGTCCCTACAGTCCAGGAATGGAGGTCAAATGCCCTCCTCAAGCGCTGGCCCCTCACGCAGCCTGGGGCCTGGTGCACCCCAAATCCCCCATCCTCGGTTCTTATCCCGCAACCTCTGCCCAATTCTTCCCACTACAAGTTCTTTGGTCGTCCTGTGGGCGTACTCGACGCCATTCATTCTCTGCCATACCGCCGCCCGTGCCCGTCGTCATCATCGACGATGACGATGACCTCAACGGCGACCTCATGGACGCGATGGAACGTGAAAGCTACGCGGAGGTGGAAGCTTCAGGACGGCTCAGGCGCATTCACGAGCTTGAAGAGGAGGTGGATGGTCTCACGGCTCGCATCTCGGAACTTGAAGAACGCAATGCCCAGTTGCGGATGCAGCTTTCGGGTAGGCATACCGCTGTAACGGCACGTTGTGAGTGGAAATCCTTCAGAGATATTTCTACTCTCATTTTTTTTCTTCCTTTTCATTTCGTAGCCACCCCCGGTACACCATCTCGTTCTACTCTGGCTCGTTCTCAGCCACACACCACGACTCGTGCTGCAGGGCCACGTACCCCGGCTCGCACTGCAGGGTCGCCGCGTCAGCCCCCACCCTATTCCCCTTCTGCTCCCTACCCACATTCGCCGCGCCCGCTCCATGCGAACTCACGGGCTCCGCTTGCCGCACGCTCACACGCGGTGGACGATCAGGCGGACGCTCTGGACTTGTTCCTTGATGCCAATGACCTGCAAGACGTCGCCGTTTCCATCAGGCTGGTGATACGCGGGTACCACGCCGGCAAGTGGTATGAGGAGCTCTCCGCCCTTGGTATTTCCCCCGACGTTGTTTCAGGCCTGATAGATGTCGCCAGCAATATGTAGATACTTACGAATGTAACACTTTTAAAAAAAAACGAATATATAATGATACTTTGCTGTGGAACAAATGGAATAAGAAAAAAAGTAGATGTGCCATCATTCCGTGATGCTCGCACCGTCTGATTCAAATCAAAACTTGTCCGCTTGTTCTCTCCGACTTGTTCACTTACTTGTTCATTTCTTGCTTTCCACTTGTCGACTTGCTGCTCAACCGCTCGCGCGTCCGGTCATGCGCTTCAAGCTCTACGCGTCTTGTTCACTTGTTCATTTCTTGCTTTCCACTTGTCAACTTGCTGCTCAACCGCTCGCGCATCCGGTCATGCGTTTCAAGCTCTACGCGTCTTGTTGACGGAACTGCCGACTGTCTCACCATCCTACATCCAATACGTCTACTGGACACCATGCCCGCCGCCTATGCTACTGTGGCCACTGTCAGCTCTACTCGTATGAATGGAATCCCTCCAAAGAAGACTGCGCCTCTCACCACAGAGCAACGCAAAGAGAAACGGGACGCCAGGCAAGACAAGCAAGCGCGGATTGACGCGCGGGTCCGCAAGTTCTTCGACGATACCAACGCCCTCGCGAACGACATGGCCGCGGAGTTTGATATGAAGCCTCGCTATTTCCTCGACATTTTTTTTCAAGGCGGCGCCCACTTGATTAATCACCAGGATGAAATTAATTCGTACAATGCGTTCAAAGCCCTGAAGTCTGCGGAAGTCCGTGAAGGTAAGTCTTCCTTTGCTCATCTTCCTGCATAACTGACAGTATTTCTTGTCTCAGAGGGCCTGGTGAAGAATGCCCCTCAGCTGCATCGCGACTACTACGATGAATACGCCCAACTCACGACTGCGGAGAAGACGGCACTGGTCGATAAATTCAAGCCTATCCGTGAGCAAAACTACGCATTGCACCGCGATACGCCGCGCGCGAAGATTCAGGATGTAGCGAACATTGTTCGAAACATGAAGATGCTTGTGAGTGGGCTGCATTCGAAAATTTGACGTGCATTGATCTTTGTCACGCAGTTGTATGCCCTCAAGCAACGTGTCGGCGTCGAAGGGCTATTCTGTATCGTCAGGAACAACGTCGAATTCCAAATAGAACCGGAATGGTACTTCACGTGCGATGCGATCGAGCAGTACATGGAGGTCGCGACGCGTAAGAAATGGGTTACGGGTGAAGTTGGGATGAAGCTCGAGGCATTCGCGATCGCGGGATGCGATCCTGCCAGTACGTGTACTTCCGTGTATATGGATTCTCACTCATTCATTATTTTAGATATGCTGCGTACATCGAAGCAGAAGGCTGACTGGATGAAGGGTGAAATACGGGTTCTGCTGAAGAAAAGTCTTGGTGCGTGCGTTGGGTAGCATCCGCTTGACATGGCTGACGTTTATGCAGCGGACGTTTCCAAGGTCCCTGACGCGCGTATGGCCTACACCTGGCCTGAAGAAGATGTCGTACAGCGTTACGGCGTCGTTCTTGAGGGCTGGACCGCCGGCAAATTCGTGGACCCCAGTGATCTGAGCACGTCGCTCACCGTCCTGCGCACGCTTCTGGATGCGCTGAAGTCCGGGGAGTGCGCGTTCAGGAAGCTGGGGCCGGTTGAGGCTGCCAACCGTCAGAAGAAGTGGGAGGAGGACGTCGCAGCTGGGCGGGTGGTCGCAAAGCATCGGCAACCCCGCTGCGATGCTGGCATCCCACGCAAACGAGTGCGAGACGGGAGAGAGACAAGAGCGTGACGAGGATGATAGAACGACGAAACGAGCCCTCTCGCGCTGGTGGCTCCGCCAGCGAGGCACCACGTCCCCCCCGAAGAAGCGCCCGCACAGCGGTGCGGGATTCCCCTACAGCAGCCGTGAAGTCCCGCACAAAGGCCGCCACCACTGCGGGTGCGAAGAAACCGCTCCCAAGAGAAGCGCGGACCTCCGAAGAAGGCAGCCCCTGCGCCTGAACCTCGGATGATGCCACCACGCGTGGAGCGGTGGAGAGGCTGAAGGCGGTGTCGCGCTCGCGGGTCGTCAGCCGCGCTATCATCAACAGTGACGATGAGCGCGACGATGACCCCGATGCAGACGCGGAGGGCACCTCCATTCGCCTGCCGCCTCCACCCCTACTCAGTCTGGGTCGCTCCGACACTTAGAGTGCGCCCGCCTCCTAAACTACGTCTTTACGCCTGCGCTTTATGTACTCACGTCGTTTATTTAATACTTATGGTTTGGATTGAAGAGTATTTATTTCTGAGGGAAACAGAGTGCCTAGTACATGAGCTATTGAAGACCAGGAGGTATTGTGCAACGGCGGCGACGCGGGCGGGCGGCGTTATGACACAACGATCAAGCGGCGGCATGCGTCACACGGCATGGGCGTGGTGTCGGCGGCGGGAAGTTCCGAGGACGGCAGGAATGATCGCCCGCAAGGCCTTTGATGGGTCATCGAGAGGAGCCGGTAATGTCCGAGGAAGGTTTCCAACGTCCAAGGCAATGGGGGAGATACGGGTAGGTATTACTGACGGGTAAGGCGTAGTGTTGATTTTGATACCCAACAGTTGCCTGGTAACGAGGCGATCACTGCAACCGATGGGTTGCTATATGAGGGTAGGTCAGGTGTCTTTTCTCTCCATGTCCCCGACGCGACACACAAGCCCAAACCACCCGGTCAAGGCTGAGGAACATCCTGGGAGTGACAGCACTCTGGATCAGGCAGCCGGCTCCGACGTGAAGCCCCACCGAAAACGCGCTCGGCAAGGCTCTATGACAGCCGCCGAGCATGCTTCATTCTCGGGGCGTGTCAAAGAGGAGGATATCTGGTATGCATTCCCCATGGTGTTCTGATTAGTAACAGCTCTCATCGAGAGTATTTCCAGGCTCACCGAACAGATGTGATGCTAATTCCGAATTACCATCGACATCTTGTACCCACACCGATGCCGAGTACGAACGGCTACAGAGCTTCTCGAGGCGGCATTTAGGACACGGGAGATCGTTATGGAGCAGAATATCGCTCTGGCTGCCGAGCTTCGTAAAACCCCGCGCGCTGCACAATTTACGTGCATTTACGGAATTTGCAAGCAACAAACTCTATGAACAAGCCACGCGTCGCTTCCGCGGGATTGATTCAGATACGGCCTCGGAGATACTTGGAGAGCTCAAAATCCGACGAAGAGATACTTCGTATAT
>JARKIC010003406.1:0-22743 GCA_029378375.1 Mycena olivaceomarginata | reverse complement strand
GACCGCACGCCCAATTCATCTGCCTTTTGCGAGCTGCAAGAGCGCGAAGATTATGTTGGACCCGGTGACAGGCGTGAGTCGGGGTATGGGTTTGTGCGGTGCGTTTTTTCGTCAAGTTTTTCTATCTCTTTCGAGTGTTGGCTGGACTCGCATCCCTGGCTCTCTTCGCCCGCCGTCCTTTTAAATTGCCGCTCTCACTTCTCTTATCCTACGAACATTTGAGCACAATACTAACCACGTTCTTCTCGACCCAGATTCGCCGACGAGGCGGACCAGCAACGCGCGCTCATCCAGATGCACGGGCTCTACTGCCTCTCACGGCCCAGTGCGGATTTTCTCTTTCTAACTCAAACCACGACACTAACACTCGGCAGTGCGAATCTGTCCCGCGACCACCAAGTTCAAGGCCCCGCATCCCGACGGCCTCCCGGCGTCTGCGTCCACACCGAGCTCACGAGCGTCTCGACCCCGCCGCTCCCTGCATTCCCTGCATCCGTCTCCGTCTCCGCGCCGCCCGGCGAGCAGCAGACGCAGCAGCAACAGCAGCAGGCCCCAAGCGTGTCCGCCCGATCTCGGCGCCGACGACGTACTCTTACGTACGGGCGTCGTACATGCCCGCCGGGATCAGCACGAGCGGGAGCGACGCGGGAGCGGGGTACTTTGCCGGGAGTACGGGGACGGTGCCCAGCAGCAGCAGCAGCCGCAGCAACAACAAGTGCCGGGGCAGCGGCAAGGGGACGAGTTGCGGAACACGGCGCAGGCGCGCGCCATCCTCGGGAACCTCATCGGGCCGAACGGGGAGCAGCTGACGAGCACGGACCCGTACAACACGACGGTGTTTGTCGGCGGGCTGAGTCCACTCGTGGGCGAGGAGACGCTGTGGACGTTCTTTGTGCCGTTTGGGGAGATCCATTATGTGAAGGTGCCGGTGGGGAAGCATTGTGGGTTTGTGCAGTTTGTGAGGAGGGCGGATGCGGAGAGGGCGATTGAGAAGATGCAGGGGTTTCCGGTTGAGGGAGTAGGATTCGGTTGAGCTGGGGGAGGAGTCATGTGAGTAAGCGTAGGATCTCTCTGCGTAATAAGCTAATGTGCTCGCAGATAACGCCGCTCAAAGCGTTGCGCAGACCGCGCAGGCTGCCGCGCTCGCGCAAGCTCAGGTGCAGGCTCAAGTCCAGGTCGCCCCGCCGCTGCCGCAGGCCGTAGCCCCGCAGGCGCCCGTCGCGGTCGTCCCGCAGAGCCAAGCCAATGCTGCGAACGCCGCCAACGTGAACGGCGGCGTAATCATGCCGGCGATGCTGCAGGGTATGACGCGTGAGCAGGCGGTGATGCTGCTGCAGAAGTTACAGATGCAGGGGTACACCCGCGTTCCCTGCGCCCAACCCATACGCCGCCCCGCCGAACAGGTACGCCCCGCCTGCGCCCGGCGCTAGCGGGAGCTACAATGTCGCTGCGCCGAGCGCCGCCAGCAGCACCAGCACCAACACAGCGGCAGCAACCCGGAGGCGTACCGCAACGGCTTTCACTCATCCTCACCGAGCAACGGCGTCGGCAGCGCGCCGCAGCCGCAGTTTGCGGACGAGAGCTTCAAGGTGCGCCGCGACGACGACGGGCCGTTTGTGTACGAGCCGCCGTCGGCGGGGGGCAGCAGCAGAGGCAACACATCGTGGTCGTTCTCGCCGTTCTCGCCCGACCCGAATCAGCAACGCAGGCGCAGCAGCAGCAGCAGGGGATGGGCGGGCTGTACACGTATAGGGGGGCGGATTCGCTGGGAGCTCACCGGCGTTCCAGATTAATCGCTATCAGAGCCACGCGCAGACGCAGCCCATTTCGCGCCCGAAGTCGGGGTCGGCGGGCGAGGGGGAGAACCGCCGGGAGCAGTTTGACGCGATGCTTGATGAGACGCTGGCGAGTCGGGATTTGGATCGCGAGTTTGCGATTAGGGAGCGCACGGGGGCCTCAAGAGCCCGATTATCACCGAGAGCACGAGCAGCGGGGGGAGCGTGTAGTTTCGGATGACTGCGGAGTCCCCATGAGGCTGTTTTTCTATTTGCTGCATGGATGGACGGATGGATGGGTGGCTCTGGTCTTATTGCGACGAATCGAATCGAATCGAATCGAGCCTATCAACGAACCCGGAATGGAACAGAATATCGTAATATTCTCTCATTGCAGCATACATCCGGCCATCATTTTCTCGGTCCTCTCTCTCTCTCAACTCATCATCTTTAACCCAATCTTCGGCCCCACCACCACTCCGCCTCTCCTCTTCGATCCAATCTCGTCTCGCTATCAATCTCCAACTCGAAATTCCATCAAAAAAGAATCGGCTCTTACGATTACCGTAAATGTTATTAACTCCACATTCCGTTTGCGTTTCCGTTTCTGTTTCTCCCCTTCGTTCGAACTATCTATCCTCGCTACACTCCGCGCAGTCCCACACAGGCTATCCATCCGGTTTTGCCAGATCTCTACCGCTCTACTATCTCTCTCTCTTCCTTTTTTGCAAGATAATGATGACAATCCAAATCAAATCAAGGAGAGGGCTTTAGCTTTATGGCCCAGACCCTCATGACAGGGCTCCCAAATTGGGATATCAAGAGTCACACTTCTCGCTGCTGTGATCATCCCGGCATTAATTAATATTATGTGACAAGATGTGACCGGACGTGAAAACTCCGATGATTTGTAATAAGAGTGGCGAGCGATCACTGGATCACAGTAATCAACAGACTACAAACAAGCGAAGTATGAGCTAAATTGTTTGTAGCGTCTGTCTACGAGAGACTAGGACCTCTTCGGTCACTTCGATCAATTTAATTATTTAAATTATTTGATTTCGTTATTCTAATATGGATAAGGGTCAACCAATTCCATATTCGTTCTTCGGATGCTAAGGCGAAGCTTGTCTTCATCTTCTTCCTTGTGTGTTTGCTTTCCTGGGATCTCGTCCCTCGATATTTTCCTCTTCAATGCCTTCTATTGACTCGGATCTCACGGTCGCCGGTTCTTTCTCTTCACCTTCGCTTTGTAGCGGTCGACCTCCTTGTGAACCATAACTGCTCCTTACTGCGCTGAGTGTCTGCATGCTCACAGGTTCAGCGGACGTCCCTTTCCCAGGAGTTTCCTATTCCGTCCCCAGATTGTGTCTTCATCTTCTATCGTCGTTGAGCTCATTTTCCCGGAGGTTCTCAACATACAACGACTCCACTGACCCTATTCTCTTGTAACTTAAGGATGACATGTTCAAAAACATGCCTCCAAATTTTGGAGGCTACCCGGTGAGTGGTCGTGGCACAATCATCATCGTTTATCCCATTACGGGGACGTATCCCATTCACTACGTTCAAGGGTCGCCTAAACACAGTTTGGGTAGTTGAGTTTAGCTATGCGTAGACATGTTTAGTCACCACACAGATCCCGTTTAGACGACTACACACAGTGTTCGGTAGGTGGTGTAGCCGAAGCGTAGACACTATGCTGAGTGTGTATATGTCAGTGTAGGTGAGAGTAGGTACATCCATAGAGCTGCACAGACCTGAGTTTTTCTTACCAGCTCTACCGGTATTGGATTGAGTTCAAACACTTCTTGTGAAGTTCATTCGGTGTTCAAACCTGTCCGGAGATCATTACGATGACTGTTGATGGATCAACGCCGATCCACAGCCACTCCTTTTTTGCGTCCTTATCGGTCTAACAATGAGACTTACATCGCTGCCCGCGTACACCGAGTCCCAACGAGGAGAACGCACTTTACCAAGGCGGAGGCGATCGATATGGGGACTTAGGCCATGGCCTTCCTTCGGGTACGTCCTGACACTGCGGTGAACTTGCTCTCCGAGTCGGCGCTCACAAGTCTAGGCTTCCAAGCTTCAGACACGAGCCGCAGTATCATACCACGGTAATGGACAGCAACGTCGGCCGTGTCGCAAACCAGTGCGTATGAAATGCCTTGAAAGACATTAGAGTGACAATTGGATGCTATCAGACTACAGCCTTCAATTCCCGTGTGCCGTCCTCAAACACAATCCCCGGGCCAGCGCTCATGCCCCACAACGCGTGCCATCGAGCATGCTCCTCCGGACGTCGATTATCAAGGGCTTGTAGCCCAACTTGGGGCGATGGCCTTGAAGCAGGACGAAATGCAGGCCCAGTTGCATGCTCAAAACGAACTGCAGACTCAAACGAATATCTGCGGCAGCGCATGCATGAACTGGAGCGTATAGTTGCGCAAGGGGGCTCTGCGACTCCCTCGTCATTCTCGGAGCGCCTCGACGGCGTCCCTGGGCGCGGAACGATGGCTCAGCGTGGCAAGACCCGAGTGCAGAGGGGCCGCGCGGTCAGCCGCATTTCCAACACACCCGCCCGAGGTCTCAGAGCCCTCCGATGGCGAAACGGCATCCGTGTCCTCTTCACCGAAGTTGCTAAACAAGTATCTCACCAACTACAAGATGTACGTCTGCGATTAGCGAGCCCGGAGTCGTTCGCTAATATTTGAGTGGTAGGGCCCAAAAACCTGGCCTCCAGGGCTGTCCGTTCCTAACGTGAACGTTACTTGGACTGACAAAACACTGATTGAAATGTCGAAGACCACATTTCGATCGTGCAAGGTTCAATGGCGTCAGCAGGTCGATAGTGAGGTCGCGAAGAGGGTTGCAGGGCATAACAGCGTCGGTCGAAGGCGGGAGCGCCGCTTTACGGTATTCATTTGGTTTAAATTCAATTGGATGGCTGACCGGACGATCGTGTAGAAAGCAGTCCAACGTGATAAGGCTATTCCGATTGTCGCCGATAAATACGGGATTGACCCCAAAATCGCTAAAGACGCCCTGCTTCATGAACAGCACATGTCAGACGAGTACTCGGGGCCAGAAGACCGTGACGAGACAAGCCAGGCTGTGTGGAGGACCAAGATGGCGTACGAGGCCGGTTACGACAAGGTTCCCGAGTCAGTGCTTGCCAAGACCGATTTCGTTGAGGTCGCGGAGACTCCTTGGCGCTCTGAAAAGGTGAGTCTTGCATTCCTTTGCGTGGTTCCATCGAGTTTGACGACAATCACATCAAGATGTCGAAACTCCTGCATGAATTGTCAGTTACGGCGTTCGACCTCCTCAGCCCCGGACATAAGAAGAAATTTCGCCTCGTTCGCGTCCGCGATACTGGCCGGGCTCCGTCGGACATCCCGGCCGTCGCGCCATACAATTTCGGAATCAATGCAACCTGGCTTGCATTGAATCGGAACAACCCACAGTACGGTGGTCTACTTAAAGACTGGGGCACTCATGCAGACCCGGAGGGCTTCGGAGGCAGCGAGGCGGGCGAAAATGAGACGGAGCAGGTTCAAATCAATGCGGATATCAATGACGAACAGGAGTAAACCATAGTACTTATTACACGAAAACTTCTATAGAGAACAATCTTAGTCAACTGTCACGTCTTCGAGCCCATTTATGAAGTGCGAAGTTGGATACTGGCAATGAGTTATGATATATAGTCACCAAGATATTTACAACTCACTCGATCCATAGTAGTGGTGATCCACATCTTCGGTTCCGTATGTCCAAGTGTACCGCGAGCAATCTGACATTGTACAGCTTCCAGAGGTATAATCTCTGGCCGAGAACCATCCTCCTCGGGGTCTTCAAACTGATCGTACAGCCAAGTATTAACATCAAGTTCTGGGCTGACCGAGAGAAAACATTTCAGCAGGGAATAGGTTACGAAATGGATCTGCGCACAATTCATTCCACACAAACCCCTCGTTGCCACCGTCAAGAGGAGAGTCTGGCGACTCTTTCATCCAGGCGACCATTATCAATGGTATTTGTCCCGAGTTCTGAATCCCCGGCTGTTCGTGCGCCAACACAGCCCTCACTTCCCCGACGTATGCCGAGCCTGCGAATCTCGCCTGGATAAGCCGAGCCGGCTGAGTTTCGGCGGTTCCGGGAGGTCGGCGAAATCCGGCGACCATCAAGAACAGCGTAGTCGTACAGATCAACATACGGCATGAATGCGGGTCTGCCTGGGTCACCTTCACGGACATTATATCGAACCTGTGGGCGAGCACGGTCCCGATTGTAGTAATTGCAGAGGGCGCGCTTCATTATCTTCATCTCGTGTGATTCATCCACCTGTTTCATTTTTGCTGCGAGCTTGCCGAATCTGGCACGAGTACGCGTGAGCTCTGAAAACCTGCTGTTAGCTACCGTGCCACTTGATCAGTGCATAAAGCCTGACCGCTGTGGGATGCATCTTGAATTGTGCCAATGGCCTCAATATTTGTGTTTTGTCCCACCAGCCGTTCAATAAATTCTGATTCCGCTGTAGTTGATGTCCCAGCACTGGTAAGCAACCGACGGAGCTGTAAAATGCAAGGAGTCAGATGGAGAGTGCCTACCCTGGCCAGTTACGTACTGCCGAATCAACCGCTGATTTGCGATGAAACTCCCGCATCATAGATACTTCGAGTTCGCCTCCTGTCCAGTTGTTGCTGTTAATATTTTTGAGGATTTTGTTTAGGCGTTCCGTCAAGAAGGCCCAAAAATTGTAGACAGGACCATAATCCAGAAGTTGATCAGGAACGTGAACTGCCCAATGATGATTGGGCATGATGCTCTCTGCACCATAGATCTGACCGAATTTAAGACAGAATACAGAAAGCGTGAAGCTATACACACCTCCAAGAAATTGAGCAAATAGTCCCGCAACAGTGTTTTGACATAGTCCAGTCGGTCAATCCGAAACGTCCGACCAACAATGATCTTCAAGGCCGTGGCAAAACGAAGGAAATTGTAATCCTCTCCTTCAACCATTCTCGGGTACGGCTGCTCATCCCCTTTGGATTCTCCAGTTTCTTTCCATCGCCATCGCCTCATTGCTTGATGATCGGAGTCTGACTCGTGGAGGAACCGCTCCCAGACGATCGGTATCTTTGAATATCCGAGTCCGGCATCAGTTTATCCCAAATATACTATGAACTCACAATGATCGCCCAAGGACCAGTGACGGCAAATTTATATTCATCCGCCGTAAGAGATCCTCCAGCAGTTCTCCCACTCGCAACGGAAGCCGTCCCGCCCACAAGGGGGCCTCGAACCGGAAGAGTTCTCGGATCAAGATTCAACAATTGCAAGACTTGGATTTACATTCTCCAAAAAATTATGAATAAAATCGAGCTCGCATGCGTATCGCTCAGTGTTTGCACGTAGAGTGTTTGTCTTGATCCACTGGGTGTACCATTGTGTTTTAGCAACCCCTGAAAAAAATTGATTAACTTCACTGAGTTAATGCCTAACCCCTTACCGAGTAAGAGATTATGCATCGGATTGACCACCGTGTACTTGACGAGGTCAAAGTATTTCAGCCGGGCAAATTCTGTCCATCGGACCCCGTGTTTTTAAAAAAATTCGTCTTTGGCTTGCAGAGTAGGAAGAGCAGCATACTCGTAGCACTTCCGGCGATGTTCTTCGCCAGTTCGGAGACGGTACTCTGTGGAATATTATGTTACCTATTCACTATGAAATGCATTTCACCTGCCATTATGAAGTGACTTTTTCGATGATAGGCCATCTCGTGTGACATAACACTTGGTGCAAGGGGAAATATTGTGACTCTTGTCGGCGAACCCACAAGTTTGCACATGGCCGGCTCGTTCAATTTGGCATCGTACTTCCGAAATTGATCGGCCCTCTCGGCCGAAGTTCACGTAACAGGCCGATAGTAAGTTCACGCTGCGTTTTTTTCAACGCCGCCATCTACGATAACCCAAAGACACATCTGCGACGGTTCCAAAGGGAGTAAATACCATATTTTGATTCTGTGGAGGTGGCTACACAGACCTTCTATGACCTACACTGACCTACGCTGACCTACACTCACATAAGCTGACCTACACTGGCCTGCGCAGAGCTAAATAGAGCCTGTCCAGCGAACTACACAGACCCATCTGTGAAGCTCTGCGTAGGTATCTGAGCTAAGCCTCTGTGCAGGAGGGGGCTGAACGCATTGATTACTAGGTGGATGACTGTAATTCCCTCGCTTCCTGCTTTCAAGGTCGATTTGAGGGTCAGAGGGACTCGACGTCAATTTGAGGTCGGCCCCTTGGCATAGGTTAGATCTCAAAATCGTCGCGGATCAAGGTCACCATCTCCGAGCTGGGACCCGATCATGATGTCTAGTAAAATCTTAAGGCAATAAATAGGGTCTGGGTCCTTGTCTGACACAATTTCTGTGAAAGATTGGCCACAGTGTATAACACCGCGAGTGCGGGATAAAAATAGTTTGACGCATCCAAAAATAATGAGGATTCAGAATCATACGCAAGGACAGGGAATAAATCATTCAGCTGTGAGGGAGGCCAACTTCTGACATGAAATCTTCTCAAACTGTGCCAGAGAAGGCCAGAGAGCGCTCAGTCAAGAGGTTCACGACGGAGTTATGCTCGGCCATCAGCGATTCACGTGTTGTTGATAATGGGTCTGATACTTAAGAGATCCTGAGACCTCTTGCGGACATTGGGAGTGGGCAGCGATCGACTTTTGATGGGCTGATGGGAAAAGCACCGCCACTGAGAAATGCCGCCGACCTTGTAAATTGGTATGTTCTCTGCTTCCAGCATTCTTCTAGGATAGATACGTATTAGGAAGTTATATATTACTCGTATATTAACGAGATCCCTCGAATCAGAGTACGCCTATTTGTACTGCCGAAATTACCCCTTTCATGATCCCAGCTGACCTCCTCTATCCAGAATTAGTTTAGACGCCCTGGTGCTTGCTCAATTCTAGCTCGCCGATCGGCCCTTAAGCCCCACTCAAAAGGCGCCCCATTGATCCAGCTTCTCATACGCTACAATCGGCATACGAACTCAATGTTACCCTCGGTCTCAAGCCTCCTGCAGCCGTACTGTCCCGTCTATACATTTCGTATCGACAATCCAATTCCTTTTATTTTCTAGAGTCCTCTCACACAAAGATCATTATCAAGGCGCTTCTTTCTTTTTGACTTCGCCGATCACCATCTACCTTCGCCTGGCTCCCTACCGCTCAATTCCGAGCAATCACGCAGCCTTTTCTCCCGCGCTCAATTTCCTTTGATAAGGGAGGGCCGTCCGAAAACATCCTTTCGTTCTTTCCCTCATCATCTTCCCTCCCGCAATCCTCCCATCTCTCTCCGATACGTCGTGCAACGTGACTTCCTCCCGGGTCAAGCGTCAAAAGACCTCGCAAGTGTTCTGGACTCTAAAACTATTAGGTGACACCTCAAGATGCTCAAGCCCACATAACGACGAACAAGTACCGCAATCAGATCCTGCAAGATTTCAAGGCTTCAAATGAACCTGGACTCTTCACGTTGCTCAACGGCTATGGAGCTCTTTCGCTCGGCTCTCCATCAATGCCCACCGCACTCGCCTCGTCCAAATTCTTTCACGAGATTCACCCGATTCAAACTGGCACTCAATGCTAGCTGGCACTACAGCACCCACCATATGTACTCCCACCGTTCCCTCCGGCGTACCTCCAGCGGTAACCGGCCCTACACCGAACCAGATGTGTCGTACACACCCCTTTGCAGCCGATAGCCCGCTGACCTCGTCAGCTTTAAACGTGTGTATTGCCGTAGTGAAACCAGCAACACTGGGTGTTTGCCTCTCTGTCCTGCCGCTGAGTATATAAATCATCACGACGCAGTCATCGCCCAACTCTTTCTTTGCTATTTATTCTACGTTCTATGAGTTCTTTGTTCTAGCCACCTCGAACCTCACTCTCATTTTGGTGATAGGACGGGATCGTTGTCGTTACGGGAGTTATTCTGATCCTGATTTTCCTTTATGTGAGTGCACGGTTGTGGCCAGTTTCCCATCATGCTGACTTGGCTCGTAAAGCTGGCGTTCTCGTTGGCGTCTGCAATCATATTGCTCAAAGAACCTTTGAAACTGGCCAGCTTTTCTTTCACAGCAACCATGTCGGGATAGTTCCTTCGTTCCAGTTCCATGAGGCCAACATTTGTGTCCCCAGAGTTGGCGCAATTTTGTGTACGGCCACAGATGTTATCATCGCTCTTTGTCTGACCTACACATTCTGGACAATGATGTCGGTAGACTCCCTCAGTATCGGACGAGAGGTGCGTGCAGCGCAGTCCAATAACGCTTTGCTACCCCTGACAAATCAACCGACCACAGTCTGTTTCGACGAATCTTGGTGCTTACCGCCAGCCCCGGCGCAATCTGCGCGGGCAGCACCTTCCTGATGGTGATTCTGCTTCTTAAGGGTAGTCCAAGTACGCCGCTTACTTATCATTCTTCGCTCTATTCAGACTTTCTTCAACCCCGCCGCCAGTTTTCATGTTCTTCTTCACTTGCCAAGGACGTGTCTACGTGCTCACCCTTCTCGGCAACTTTCTCGTCGGCGTCCCAGCGCAAAGAGCGACCGAGACGACCCGAGCCAGCGTCTGGGCGAAACGCACAGCAACAACGTCGTGTTCCGCCCATGGCCGTCGAAACCAACGTATCTGCCGCTGGCCCAATCAAATCGGGCGACAAACTGCGCTCTCCGACCACGAGGAGTACGCTGTCCTCACATACGCAGACCGTGAGTGCTCTCGCTCGCTTCCAAATTTCTTTTCGAGCAATCTGATTGCGTGTTGAAGAACCACGACCGCCCGTCGGGCCAGTCGGAGGAGCTCGCACTGGGACCGATGCAGGGGAAAGGGAAGACCGATCCGGAGCGAGATTACGAGGAATAGTCAATGTTTCAAACATAAACCGTCCTTTCGAGTCAAGCTCGTGGTGTATGATACTGTAACGCTATGTAAAATGTTGTGCTTCGGATGGTCTGAACGGACCAAGGCCTAATAGAGTTGAGATTTGGCCCGCAAGCTAGAGAAGTAATGTCTCCGTCTTCACACACACAGATGTCAGTCTAATGTACAGTATTCACCTAGATGAGCCAAGCATCGTATCTATTCGGTCTGACCTGCTCTGTAACCTGCCATCGTGGTTCACTACTGATAAATCAGTCTTTGTGTCCATTGCACAGCGCATGAGCTATGGATGTATCACGATCCATCTTCGATATGCTTATCTCATGCTTCCATCAAGCGAAGCGTACAGATGCTATGCGATATATCTCGGACATCAATAAAAAAGCAGGTGGGAACCTGCCGGAGCGAAGCGAGGACACATCTTGTACAGTACATTAAGATATATGAAGTCTTACATAATTTAATTTTGACTCTACGAGCCGTCCTCGTCCATTTCAACATCCTCCTCATCAGCCCAATCCTCCACAATTTGAACCGGCACCGTTAATGTCTCTGGGTCAATATCGGCCTCCGGATCATGGGGGAGAGGATACTTGTTGACATCAGAGTGGTATCGCTCCAAAGCCGCCTCGAGAGCATCCATCTTGAGAGCTTTCCGGGGGTATCTGCTATTTGGTAAAATGTCAGGCACACCACGAAGCCGAAGAGCGTTAAGCTGCAGGTGAATTTTTGCGACTGTGAGTTCGCTCAAGCTCTGCTCTCTTGAGACGATGGTCAGCTTCCGAAGCTCACGTCGAATTGCTGTGGCTTTGCGCGCAACTGCCAATGCTTTCTCTTTGTGCATCTGGGCTGTTTTGAGCCGGAAAACAACAATTTCCTGTCTCCGAAGTACCTCACACCCACTAACATCAACCCTCCTGGCTTCGCGCATATGTACGCATGGTCCTCGTCGGTAAAACGGTGTCCATAAAAGCTTGCGTGTCGTTCCGGACAGTACATTGCAAGCGAGTTGTATTGATGGAGGCTGAGGGAAGGTTTTCCCCGTACTGCGACGACATAGCTTCATCAGGGAAAACCTCCCTAAAAAATTTGAGATATTCTGCCGAAAATATCTTGTGGCTTGGAAATTTTCGATTTTGGACAAATTTTGTCAACTTTCTTACAGCTGTTTTCATAAGTATGCGGAAAACGTGAATTTGTTTCAGCTGTGGGGCTGTGTTTGATGGGGACCCCGAACCACCGCTCGGCTCGCTGACGCTGGTCGCCACCAAAGCTACTGAGTCTGTGTCCGCCCGCGGGTGCCTACTGGGTGCCTCTGCTCGATACTGGCCATGCAAATGACTTCCAATTGTCATATTTATTATATACAAGTACTTTTTAGACGACAGATGATAGCAACGATAGCAAGAATCTAAGAAATATTGATATCACCCTAAGCCGCCGCACTGCTAAGCCCCAGAAGAAGGTACGCGGCGCCATCGTCCACCGCCTCGCCTTCCCCTTCCTGCGAAGTAGGGGGTTTGAAGAGATCCATCTCTTGTTCCCCCGTCGTCTGCCTCCGGTATCTCGTCCTCTCCGGTTGCGCGGTATCCCATGGGAACTGGAACAAACTGCTTACGAACTGGGCAGCGGTACCATATGCTCTTCTCGCCCTGTCCAGCTACAATCCGGGGTCCCCAGAACCGTTCCCCACCACCCTCCGTGAATCGACGCTCAAATGCAACCTTCTTCGATGGAGGAGTCGCTAGCGGGTCGGGTCTGGATCCTTGATCGTCGATCTCGCTGTGCACGCGCTTCTTTGCCTCAGGACCATTCCACCAGGACTGGGCACCTGCCTTGGGGCGAATAACATCGCCTTTCCTCATTCCCATCTCTGTCAGCTCCTGGTCGTCGACAAGATGAAGAATATCTGGTCCGAATCCATTGCGACGCATCGGCGACTCAAAATCCGGAGCGGATGTTATCCCCAACGTGTTGGCCGCGTGATCAAGAAGCGGGGGAGCTTGGAAGGGGTAGGGAAGACCGGAGTACTCGCGCGCACATTCTGGGTGTGTTTGGGTGGGGTCTGTGGCTGCTGCTGCCGAGGGTTGGCTTGCGCACCGAAAACCGTGGTCAATATACTGGCAAGGTGCCCGATGTCGCTCGTAGCGCCTTGTGGTTGATTGGCACCGGCCGCAATACGTAATGGATGTAGGGCACGCTTCCTGTTCGCTGGATTGAACATATTCAGATGCTCTGGTGGCGCTTCCTGGGTTGCTTGTCCGTCATGCTATTTGTCATATGTAAGTCAAGTGCCATGGTGAATGTTACGTCCACAAACCATTGCACGACTCCATTCCTTCATCATTTGCGGGGTGAGTGGATGCGATGTGCCAGCATCCGGATCGATATAAGTATATCCCGCATTGTGGTCATTCTGGTATTTCCTCTCAAGTATGCCGCGGAACCGCGCAAGCAACCTATCAAGCTCTGAAAGCCCATCCACGTACAAACTCGGGTCGTCCCCGTTCACGTCCTCGTCGTCACTTCCGTCGTTTGCACCTTTCTTCTAAACCAACAGTCAGCTATATACCTCAAAAGGACAAGACTTGCATACCTTGCGCCACCTTTTCTCAATGTCGGCCATATCGACAAAAATTGTCAACTTCGAAGTCTTCTTTGCGATGATATCGTCCTTGACCAACTCCTTAAATTCTTCAAGAGTATCAACATCCAAGGCTTCGGTCTTCCTGTGATACCCTCAAATCTGGTTGGACCCGGACAAGAAGAAACGCACTTTATCCCAGCCAGTTGAACTTTCATGCTGTAAAGCATCTTCGCTGTGGTGTTGTAGCGCTCTTCGCCATGCTTCGCTAGGATTAGCTTGAGGAAATCAAGGTAATTGTTCAGAGAGGCCTCGAAAGTGTAGGTAAATTCTTTAGTTTTGGTTTCTTTCTTCATTTTCGGTTTGGTTTTGCTCTTGGCACTGCCTGAGGCCCCTGGGACTGCGACAAGAGTGTAATGGGTCACAGTGGAGATGACCTTGGCCTTGTGGGTCGTCTCCTGTGGTTCAGGCGTGGGCCGACGACATGGTTGAACGACGAAATTCCGATCGGAACTCAACAATATACAACAAACTTATTTTATCATGTCCGTCAACGTACAGGAACAGCTCGTGCTGAAACAGCTCGTGGAACAGCACGGAGTGGAAATTTCTCCAGAGGGTTTTGCCCTCCATGCTCAAGTCAAGTTGGAACTCAATTCCAGATTTTACGGCGTGATTCTTATTGTCTTCCTTTATTACGCCAACTTACACTATTCCAGAGCTTGACGCAAGAAGACCGGAGGGTAGAATTCCTTGATACGCTTTCTCAAGACACTAGTCTTCTATTCTTTGACACCGAATATCGTCCACACCAAGCAAACTACAGCAAAAGAACAAATCAATCTTTTTTACGTGGCAATCGGTAAGATTTTGCCATTCAAACCACGGTAACACGACTGAACATCATGTAAAAGCTACACAACATATCCCGATGCCTGAAAGTAGCCCCATGCCTTCTCCGGAGTAATATTATGGCACGCGCAATCAATCAGACTCAAGCAAGAGTCCTTCCAGTGGCGGCGAAGGAAGGACTTGATGGAGGAAAAGGCTTGTTCAATCGGGTTGAAATCGGGTGAATAGGGAGGAAGGAACACAAGCTTGCAAACTATATTTGGATTAGGATTATACGGAGGGAATGGCAGAAGTGATTACGAACGCGCTTGATCCTCCACAAGAGCTCGGATTTCTTCGGCATGGTGAATACTGCAATTATCGAGGACAAGAACACTGCGCGGCCCGGGATAAGGGTTGGTGAGAGGAATCTGGTAAGAATCAGCCTTGAACAACAAGTAAAGTCGAAATTACTCACGACATGCTCCTCCAAGAAGCTGAGAAAGCGCTCGGTGTTCACCGAGCCTTCAATTACATCATGAACGATGATGCCATCCAATGTGAGCACCGGTAGAATAGAGTAGCGCTTGCCGCGGATGAAAGCTCTACGCTGAACGCAGTGTCGGCCCTTGAGAGACCACCCTTTAGAGCGTGTTGAAATGGACCAGTCACGCGTCCTCAACAGCTGTGAAGCTGTCCAACTTACAGCTATTCTACAGCACCTGCTACAGCATTTGTACCTGTTCAGACCTGTGTAACAGCACTCTACAGCTTTAGATTGCTTTATATACAACCATTACCTTACCTTGTAATAGAGAGTTCCTGTCGTCCTGAGATCCCCGTGTCTGCGAGTCTGTGTGCAACTGTCACTTCCCAACAGAGCGTCCGTTGTGCGATCATTCTTTGCTGCTTCATCCATGAACATCAGCATGTTTGGGTCGGGGACGATGTCGGCGATGTGGTTCATGTACGCCGAACGGACCAGGTCGTTACGCTCCAGGGCGCGGATCGACACACATTTACGTGAAAGTGCAGTCGGCGAAGCGTTCGGAGTAGTGTCGTAATCGAGACGTCAACGTCGCGTTGGGTTAGAAGCTTCTCCTGGATTTCGTCGAGGTATATGCTGTGGGTTTGCTCGAGGAGAGCTTCAATGTACGTGATATCGGTAGCTGAAAGATGGTGTGGGCGTCCCGTTGAACGACGCCATTTGGGTTGTGTGCTACGCCGTACGTCGTGTGATTGTCGAGGGCAGTTGTATACCAGGGTCTTTTTCACACCCAGCAGAGAGCAGATCTCAGGCACAGACTTGTCCTGGTCAAAGATAGCACAGGCAGCGTGCCTTGGGGTCGCGAGAGATGATTCGAGTGGGCATAAGCCAACAGCGGGTGCGGGGTCCCCATCAAACACAGCCACAGCCGAAAACAAATTCACGTTTTCCGCATACTTATGAAAAGAGCTGTAAGAATCATTCAAAAAGTTTCATCATTGTGGCACATTTTTACAGTCTAAAATTTATTGTGCTCAATTCATACAAAGTTTACATTAAATTTTCAAACTTTTCAAGTTTTTTGGCCCCAAATAATACATTGGCTAGGGCAGAGAGAGGGTCGGAAACCTGAGGTAAGTCAACGAGAGGACGACATACCCCATAGAACGATCCCATTCCTTGAAGCCAAGACGGCGGTAATATAGAGACTTACCTTATAGGTGTGGCAAGGTCCAAGGCAGAAATTCGAAAGACAAGTACCGGCGCCAGTGAGTGAAATCTCACGATGCCCGCGACAACACGTAGCGGCGCCCACCCTAAAGTTTAGTAAACTGTACGGAACCACTACGGCAGCTACGGCATGCCACCGAGCGTGCGTGAAAATGGTTTGTTGGTAGTATAGAGAATCACTTTATAGCTGCGGCAAGGTCCAAGGCAGAAATTCGAAAGACATTTCCCAGCGCCAGTGAGTGAAATCTCACGACGCGCGCGAGAACACGTAGCGGCGCCCACCCCAAAGTTTAGTAAACAGTACGGAACCACTACGGCAGCTACGGCATGGCTCCACGCGTGCGTGAAAATTGTTCGTTGGTAGTAAGTATAGAGACTCACCTTATAGCTGCGACAAGGTCCGAGCAGAAATTTCAAACTTGAAGACAACTTGAAGTTACTGGCACCAGTGAGCAAAGTCTCACGTCCCACTAGATGTGCTAAAGTGTAGTAAACCGTACGGCACGCAACGGCACGCACTACGGCAGCTACAGCAACCACGTGTGCGTGGAGGCGGTTCGTTTTGATCCCACCACAACAACATTAAACACCCTTTCTTCCTTTCCCCCCATCTTCCTCTCGCTGTGTCCACTCGTTCCTCCCCACAATTGTGTTATCTGCCGCAAGTCTTGAATCCCGTGACCTTCTAGGCTCCTCCCACCGCCGTTCCCGGTCAATCAGTCATCTAGGATGCTCATTTTGCGATCGGTACGTTTCCAGTGGTTGCCGTAGTCCAGTTATGATCCCATCCCTTCCATCTTGTCCTTCTCTTGTCGTCCTTTCCATAGCCCTGACTACTTTTTTTATGGCACCTCATAGGTGTGTCGTCTTCCATGATTGTCTGCCAGCACTTACCTTGCTGTTTGACTTGTAGCTCACTAAATTCATGTCGGGCGCCACGTCACTGCAAGATGACAGCCGATATTCCGCGCTGTGCACAGGGATAGTTCCTTACTCGTGCACGCACGCAGGTGCTTTCCATTCTCGGTAAGACATCTTTTATCTGCCAAAATCTCCCTGCAATCGAGATTTGTGATACGGACCCAAATGTGCTCGGGATGCTGGAATTGGTGATTTGGACACAGTGCTGTGTCAATACAATTGCATTTGTTTATTCAAGCATGAAACCCTTCTGGGCCCTGCCGTCAAATGAGCTCGGGATGCTGGAATTAGTGATTTGGATACAAACCCTGCTGTAGTGCTGTGTCAATACGATTGCATTTGTTTATTTAACCATGAACCCTTCTGGGCCCTGCTGTTAGGGTTCGGGTTAGGGTTAAGCTCGGTCCGGAATAGAGTAAATCTGAGGGGAAATTTTCGATTTTTCGGTACGTAAAATAGAGTAAATCTGGCTCTGAATGTCGTATAGTAAATCAGGGGAGCCCGAGAATTTTTTTGAGATGCAAAGGTCTCTGAGGCAAAATTTTTGCGGGTGAAAACAGACGCCATGTGTAGAGGCCCTTGCGCTGCGCGGCGTTCGGAGAAAATTCCTGTGGAAGATAAGTAAGGTCAAGCCCAGAAAGGTCAGAAGACACACCTTGTAACAATAGCCCAAGCCGTCCTTCAGGTCCTCCGCCAGCTGCCTGTTCTTGCGGACATTCTTGCGATTCTGGCCGCTCTCGAAGCCGAAGACAAGCTCCGTGAGAGCGCGGACCTTGGTCTTGAGCTCTCCGCGCATCTGGGGCCCACGCCGACCGATCTTCATCGCAATTAGAAATGGTCTCGACATGAGAAGCAGGGCTTACCAATTTGGCGATCTCGGGAGTCAGGGGCATCGAGATCTTGAGCTCCTCCTCGCCCTTGGCCAACGACAGCTTAACCATATCCACCTCGTCCAGGTGTTCCGGGAAACCTTCCTTAGTGGCGAGTAAGCACCGGAACCAGATACTAGCAATGTGATCAACGCCTGGGTGGTGTCATCGTAGTCTTTCGCCCGCGGTCGGCCCTGGTGGTCGGTAGTCTTCTGGGCTTGAGTGACCCTGATGTCATCGTCGGGAGAGCGAGCTCGTTTGTCGCCCGTTGTCGGGGAACGGGAACGGCTGCGGCTGCGGGTGCGGCTGCGGCTGGTGTTACGATGGCGGACTGAGAGGTGGTCATCGCGGATTCGAGCCTGCTGCTGAGTTGCAGGGGCGTCACGGAGGTCGACGTGGACACGAGCGGGGAGGAAATGTCCGTTAATGGACTGCGAGGAGTGAGTCTAAATTGCATGGGATAACAAACCAATGAATGACTCACTCGCGGGCGTGGCGGTTCCGAATCCATCTCCATGGGCGGCATGACAGCGGACTTACGCCAGTCGCTGATGCTGCGGGACGCAACCCTGCCGCCACCTTGAGTAGAAGGGCCGGCCTGAGCATTGGTGTGACTAAAGCGAGCCCCACGATCAGCCGTGTCTTGACGGTTAATCTTCAAATGTTTTAATAGTGGCATAAGAAGTTAATGGGACACGTACAATATGACGAAGATCCTGCACCGGCTCTCGCGTCCTTCCACGCTGTGTGTCGGAAGAGTTGCTTATCATCGCAGAGCGGACTTGCATCGGAGGGACGCGAGTATCGCGCTGCTTAAGGGTCTTCTTGACAGGGAGCTCCACATTGTGGGAGGTGAACTGTAACTCGTCAAGTTTTATATCAACAATACAATGAAAAGAATACATACCAGTGTGTCGTCAAGAGGCTCGGGCTCCACTTCCGGTTGACGCTGTTTCTTCGCGGCCTTTGCAGCTTTGGCCGCCTTGCGTACCTCTGCCTCCACTTTCTCAGCACCTGTCCACGACGCGTCAATGAACGACTGACGGCGCTGGGCTTCCTTCTCGCTGACACGGCGGGGCCTGGCAGTGCGGGTTGTATCTGCATCTTCATCTTCCTCGTCGTCCGAGTCGTTATCGGGCACTATGCCACGTGTCAGTGTAGGAAAAACTGATATAAGACAACGCACTGAGGACAGCACCCAAACCAGCATTGACAAAGCCATGATTGTCGTCGTCGTCGTCTCCGAGGCCAGCTAGGGGTTAATGTCTTAGCAACGAATAAGGTATAACAGCAACAACCATTAACCGTCTACATCCATATCCTTTTCACTCTCGTAGTACTCTGAATTGGGCGATAAGTGAGGTGCTGCTAGCCAAGAGGAGTAATCGTACCGTCAGTGTTGTCGACATTTTTCTTGGCCTGTACACGACGATGAGCTGAAGCTGTGATGCGATAGGTGAGTAGTTTGTACAGAGAGAACAAGATGGCAGACTAACGACGATCATTCTCTTTGTTGTTGTGGCCAACTTTGGTGCTATCGACGTCCTTGGTAGGGGCACTGGCTTTGGTGCGGGAGTGAGCAGAAGGAGCAGTGGCTTGGGAAGACATGGCTGGGGTGCAATAAGGCGTTGCTGGAGGCAGACTGAAGTGGGTTCGGGGACTCACAAGGAATAAGCCATGGTCCTGTCCTCTTTATAGAGACGCGTGTGTTTGGTTTCTTTCAACAAACGACGTTGTGGTTGTGGGTAGAGATGTACGCGTTGTTTTGCTGTAAACAAAGATCACCAGATAAGCCTGCGGAGCGGAGCGGCGAAAAACACTTACTCCTAAGATATTGAATATTGTCTAGCATGTCTCACCGCTGCCCGTATTGTCATGTCGGCCGCCCAACGAGGGCTGGCGTCAACCACCATATTTTCAAGAGTCCTGCCTGTTCTGAAAAATGGCGCGAGAGTCTCGGGATCGTTGTTACTGTATCCAGGGAGGAGAGCGAGCCACTAGAAAACCGCCCTGATGAAGACGAGCCAGAAGAACCTCAAGGCGGCGTAGGGACTCCTCTGCGAGCGCAATCCCCGGCATTCTCCAGCCGCGTGGTTCCAGATGAAGAGGACGACGAGGACGAGGACACAGATAATTTTGTCCCTCCACCGCGCCCTGCATCACCGGTACCGGAACCTGTAACCCAATCCCGGCGGGCAACCGTTGAAGAGGTGCTTGACGAGGACGATCCTCAGAACTTTCGCCGCTTTGTAGTCGTTCCCTGGCGAGGAGGAATTCCCTGGCTGCGAAGACTTTGTCGGTGCTAGTGCAGAGGCTCTCGGACAGGGTGAGACCGTTTTCGAGCGCATGAAGGCGGACCAGTCAGCCGCAGGGCTCGGCCCTTATGCACCGTTCCTGGATAGCGGTGAGTGGGAGTTGGCTAGCTGGCTTTCGAAGAATGTGAGCCAAACAGCGACGGACGCTTATCTGAAGCTGCCGATTGTGAGCTGCAGTTCCTGATGCTAAAACATTTGCTCACCTACGCAGACCCAGCGCCGTACCCGAGTGTCTTACCACAACAACTACTCGTACTTGCAGAAGGTCGATCAGTTGCCGACTGGTCCCAAGTGGAAATGTGAGATCGTCACGGCAGGGGGAATGTAGTCGATGAGAATGGTGAGATGATGACGGAGGATCTTGAGCTTTGGATGCGCGATCCTGTTGAATGTATCAAGGAATTAATGGGGAACCCTGCATTCCGCGACTTCATGGCATACGTACCAGAGCGTGTGTACGGCAGTGACACGGGGGCAGAGTCGAGCCGCATCTTGGATGAGATGTGGACAGCAAACTGGTGGTGGGAGATGCAGGTACAATTCTAAGGATTACAAGTGCTCGCCGGCGGTTCGCGCCGGCTCCCACTTGCTTACCTTATTCCCTGCCAGTGAAAAAAAAATACAATGATTCGTTTACCTTGACCGGATTCCAACCGGATTCCACTTCCGTTTAAGATCTGACTTTTGTAGAGAAGTCTTAAAATGCTCCCACAATCTGCAGACACAGCAATGCGGTAAAGCTGGAACACACTCCGAGTATAACTGCGACTCTAGTGATCGATGTGAAGCCGAAGACAAACCGATGGTTCCAAAACATTGATCCGCAAAAGACGAAGGGTATGCCGGCAATTAAAAAACTGCACTAGGCCCGATGTTTTTTTTCGCAGCTCGATGGGTGGACTAACTAACTAACGTAATACCCCATATAGTAACTTATCACGTGTTTTAGTTGCCGGCGGACAGCGGGGGCGTCATTTAATGTTTGGAAGACATTGGTCGCTTTCTTGCAACTTTGCGGGGCAGTTTTGATTGGTATCTCCTCGTAATGACTACTTCTAAACCAGAATCATTTTTTCCACCTACTTCCGAGTACGCTTTGCAGGGTGCAACGAACTTGCGGACGAACTTGAAGCCTGGCACGATTGACAGGTGAAAGTGGCGGGACGGACAGCTGACCCGTTCTGTCAAGGGATTCAGAAAAAAGTTTTACAGGACGGCAACGGGACAGTTTTGTGCTGCGATGGCCATCGAAACAGCGGCCGTCAACAGGCCGATGGTTTGACAATGCTAGACCCCAAATTTCGTAAGTTTTCAAGAGTCTCTTGTGAAATGAGGTTCCCTCGCTACTATCAAACCTATTTGATGCTCTCTAGAGGTATACATTGGTCAGGATCAAGCCAAAACAGTATTACTGTGTTCCAAATGTGAATAACTTTAACAGTGCCCTCAACAATTTTGAAGCATTAGGTTGGAATTTGAACTGCTAAGGAAGTCTAGAGGGTCTAGTCCGGCTTGGAGGAAGGAAATGATTCAATAACACAAACAAGGATTCAACTACAGGCACACTGGAGCCCGCAAATGTTCAGTGATGTCTTGAAGCTTGGTTTTAGTTGTTCTAAGCCCGAATGATAAACTGACCGATATAATAGCGCAGGGATGGCCAAACTCGCATTTTCTGTGAAAGAAATTTGAGTTTGAATATAAAGTGCATCTGGGCGGCCTGGGACATGCAATAATTACCAGTAGGGTGCGGAAAGCTGGAGCACTAGTTGTGAAAGCCAAATGGCTCAGATATGAGTGAAGAAAAAGACCTAGACTTGTTTCAGTTCACTTATTTACATCTACACATTTACTTACTGTTACTTGAAGCTACTTGAAGTTATTTAAAGTTACTTGAAAGTAACTTGCCCCACCAAGTTAGATCAATGCGATCAGACAGAGTAACTTATGCCATCAGATGGCATCAAATCCCGCCAAGTTCGTCAAGCTATAGTCGCGAGAGCGTGAATTGGCACTTGGCACGACCTCACAAAGCTGAAATAGATCCTGAGGTACCTAGCACACATGTAACTTGAAGTTACTTAAGTTACTTGCAAGTTACTTACAACTTACAAGTTACTTAAGTTACTTACAAGTAACTTTGTCGTACTTTACTTTACTTGCCTGCCACAAGTAAAGTAAAGTTAGTTTTGTAAGGCTAAGTTAGTTTGTCTAAGTAACTTTGTTAACCATCTGTATTATCGGAAAATACAATGTCCGAACTAGTAAGCTGCTCCAATCGAGTCCTCACAAGGTCAGAGAAATTAATGTACCAGTGCACAATTTCGGTTTTCAACCGTTTTCGCGTACTCTTCTCGTCGGTTCCTCTGGCTTCGCTAGAGCGAAGGAAGAGGGTTTCCGATTGATCAGAGGGAAATTGGCCAAGTGTTCCGAAATTCACACCACTAGGAATGAATTCCGCACGCTCAATGGTCGCGATGAGACCCGATCGAATTGCTACTAAAATCGTACAGGATCCAAAATGCAAAATAATGCAACGATCTTTGGGTGAGATTCTCTGAGTATTCATACAACCCCCCTACTGGAAGGCATCGTAACAATGTGCTGTCTTGTTTCGCTGGTTTTTTGCTGGAAACCAGGAATATTCTCCAATATGGTCCGGCCGGACTCTGCACTGTCTCGCGTTCGAGGCAGTATTCTGGAGACAGCTCGCCGAGTGTTCAACGTACTCGACGGCAATGCAATGGT
>JARKIC010003405.1:0-22774 GCA_029378375.1 Mycena olivaceomarginata | reverse complement strand
TTCAGTGTCAGCCAATGGGCAAGCAGACTTATTGCAAGTGGCATGTTGTCTGCCAGGGAGAGGATTTGGTCAACCTCCTCCAGGCTGTGTCCACTATCCGCAATATCAACAAATGTATGCCGAGCTGCCTCTTGATCCAAGGGTTGCAAGACTTTTAAAAAGGGTCTAGTCCATTGCACTTTGGCAGGGTGTTCAGCTCCTCGCATGGTAATCTGAGATGAAGTGAGTTGAGAGAGTATTATCCAAAACCCATTTACTTGCCATTAATGCAAGATCCTCCACATGTGAGCAGTGAGAGTAATTCTTCAATGTGGCACGAGAACTTGCTCCCACAAGGTCTCAAGTTCGTCTAAAATCAAGAGACTTGGATTGTTGGCGAAATACTGCAGCACTGCTTGGGTAAGGTCTTGCCAGGCTTGAGTCCCAGATGACTCCCAATCAAGTTCGCCAGTTCAACTTTTGTTGTTGCAGAGTTGCAAGCAACAAAGAACCTATTCTGTACATATCTGGCTGTGACATCTGGGTGGTGCAAGACAGCTCTTGCTAGGGAGGTTTTTCCCATACCACCTGCACCCAAAATTGCTATCCTCGGAATTCCAGTGTTAAAAAGGTGAAGGATGTTCGAGAGCTCAGACTCCCCATGGAAGATTTTCGGCTCTGATGGCAGCATTGAGATTGAGTTAGAGCTTTAAATCACAGAATAAGTGTTATCCAAAGACTTTGCAGGGAAATGGATACTGTACCTATTGGATGACCAAGAATAATGCCGCTTATCTATAAACAGTAGGTATACATCTGGTAACAGTTGAATTACTTACTGTGGATGCTCTTTCTGAAGCAGTTGCTTCAGAGAGTTTTTCCAATCATGTCAAGCACTTCTTGGTGTCTCTTTTGTGCATCTTTCTTCATCTCTGCAATGGACAAATCCCTGGTTCCTTTAATCTATGAAAGATATGTCTATGAGTTTTTGTTACACAGAATTGACAACAAACCTGAAAGAACTCAAAGCTTTGTTGTAGTCCAGCTTGGCAGTCTTTCAGTAGTGTGCTAATTTCACCCTGCCGGAAGAATCTTTTCACTCTGTTCCCCTTTTGTTGGGCCTCTACAAAAGTGTAGATTTTGTGAAGGATCCTGATTTCAGTGGTTAATGTATAGTGGATTTCCAATAGACAAGGACGGTACTCTGTGAATTTGCTGACATGATCCAGCACTTCTATAGGCATTTCTCCACCTGCATCTGACTTGATGTGAAGAATCATGATTGCATTCAGCAATTTGTGGGTTTGCTCCAGAAGCTGAACACAGTCATCTTTGTGTTTGCTAACAGTCTAGGGTGCCGCGAGGAGGAGGAGGAGGTTGCGGAGCGAGGCGGAGGGAGCGGTAGCGACCGAGCCGAGCCGAGCAGCCGACGACGACGACGACAAATTCTGTCTGCGGAGCGTAAGAGTTACAATTGGAGAGGCGGGGGCCAACACGACGCTGGTAGCGAGCGTTTCGTCTTGTAAAGACTCGTCAGGTGGCTATGTCCCCCAAATATACCACACGCTGTTGATTGGCGCCTTGGGCGTCTAACAACTAAAGCCGTCATGTGAGTCGCGGAGATCTTTCACTCAACGCGCTTCCCTCAACATTGACGCGTCATTTTCTCAAGTACTCTGAGCTGCAAAGAGGCGTTACGCTGTCGCCGATTTGCGTTGCTATGGCGAATACAAGAGGATCGGTTCCCTCCCGGATTACGAACAAGCGAGCCTATTGCCCATTGCTGGTGCGTAAAAAGGCTCGCGTGCACGATGCCGGTGGTCTGTCAGCAGAGGCTCTGTCAGAGCAGCATGCTGATGTACCCCGAAGGGCCGACAACCCAAGGTAAAAACCAATGTAAATAACGGACCAACTAATATAGAACTCATGTTTTTTTCGAAATCCGTGGATATGCGCCGCCGCAAGCGCGACCCGAAGGAGCGCGCGGCGCATATCTACAGTCTAGGGTGCCACTCAGTTTCACCCTGATAAGACCCTCTACACAACTCACCTGGATATTTTTCAAGACCGCTTGAGTTGTGTTTATTATAGCACCCAAGAAGGGAGTCTTCATGCTATCTGCAATGATTTGCAAGCTATTTGTAATCATAGTCAAGCATACAACAACATTATCCAGTCTATTCTGAATGACAGTGGGCGGTGGCATGCTGGGGGTGTGGTGGCCTTGGCACAAATGATGGTCTTTTATCTATTTGGCCACTGCCAAGATTATTCATTTTTGGTTCCAATATTCATCAGAGTCCGGCTACTCACAGTCTTGCCTTATATTAATATACGGTTCTGTATCGGATTTCACTCCTGGAATTGGGCCGAAACTTGGGCAACCAATCATAGTAGGACAGGACTCTGAAGCTGCAAAATATATAATTTGGCTCACTGAAGCTGACCAGCCTTCACTGGCAATCATCTAGAATACATGTAACCACTGTGGCAGCCATTCACAGGAGAACCTACACTGCCATTACACAATCCATGCAACAACACCTGACTCAGTATCTCCACCTTGCTGGAGATCAATCATCGCAATAAGCCAGCAATTGACCACTCACCAAAACGGGTCTGCCTGAGAGGGTCAGTCCAACTGAGACCAAACCGCTAACCCCGATGCTGCGCAACAAACAGCCAGATGTGGAAGTTATTATAGCACATATGCGGGCCTAGAGAGGGTGAGAATACCAAGCAAATGCACAGTAATCATGCTCAGTGAATCTCATAATTAGATACCAGCTGCAGGCCTCCAATATTCACCCTATGTCCTATCAGTTTGAATGCCTGATATGTGCTACTATATCTCCAATCAGTAACACTGGTAAGAACACATCTCATTGTTGAAAGAATGTTGCGGTGAAGCGGAGATAGACACCCGGTGTCGCTGTCTCCCTCCAAACCACAATATCCGGCTCTTTATGAGTGGTATATCTAATCTTTCACGTGTTATCGGCAAGGAGCACAACCAAATTTCGTGCTTTTTGCTTAGTCTTGTCATTGATATCCAGTTGCCGGACAGCCACTCCTCCGCCAAACTTGTTGCTTCCGTCTGCAGCCTCCTTGATTTTGTCTATCTTGTGCAATACCCAATGCATACGAGCTAAACCCTGGAACATGTGGATAACACACTCCAACACTTCCACAACAATAAATCCATCTTCATTGAACTCGGCATCCGAAACGATTTCAACCTCCCCAAACTCCACTTCTGCCGCCATTACATCATGTAAATCAAATTATTCGGCATGACAGACAATTACAACACCGAGTACACAGAGCACCTCTACATTGACCTAGCCAAGGACACTTATCGTTCCATCAACTTCAAGGACGAGTTCCCACAGATGACCCTGTGGCTCGAACGGAAGGAGAAGATCCACCATCATGATAAGTACATCCAATGGCGGCTCAATGGCTGCCCAGCACCTCCTGTCATCGCAGACTTGCCTCCGAGTATTGTTTACGAATCCACACTCAAAATGACGAAGCATCCCTCTCTCAAATTGGTGCACTTATCCTAGCTAACCACAGATTACGGTGCCACTTTCTTTAGAGATGTGCTCACCCGTTTTGTGGTCCGTTTAAACCACCCGGAGCTCTCTCGCACACAGGTTGAGGCGATATCTCAGGATCTTTCTTTCCCTTTCAACACTGTTCCTGTCTTTCACCGTATCAAGTTTATGATGAAGGATCCCGATACTGCACGTGGTCCTGAGGACACCGTGGTGGATTCTATTCATGTGCAGCCTGCAAAGACCTTGAAAATGGTGTGGAACTTGCAGCTCACTTCGACACAGCTATTGTGAATGACAGTACAGGTAAAATCACGGGTGTTGCTGGTGTGCCACATCTTCTTTGACATTTATGCTAGTCTCTGATATGCTTTTTTCCTTTTTCCACAGGATACTATCCCCCCCCTAGATCTCGGACACCTAAGCAAAATCGCAGAATAGCATTTTATTCAGCAGGCTTTGGGCCAGGCTGAGTATGTAGATCGTCAGTAATCTGGCTTTTACCCAAGGTTCAAAAACGCGTAAGAACTGCTTGAACGGCATCGTTTTTTGGAAGGTTGCTACGTGACCGAGTACTAGGTATCACATCAAATTTAGATTGCCGGCCGGCCTTGTATCTGATCTTCTTGTGGTCAAGGCACCCCTAAATTTCATTGAGTGGAGCTCTTTAATGAGTAGTATATCTATGAAGCGGAAGCTGAGATATGCCCCGAATGGTCCACAGGCAGCATGAACTTTCTTGTCATCATTTTTGCCAGTTGAGGGATCAATTTAGCGGGCATACCTTCGTCATTCGATTCATTGTGACGGCTGCAAGAAAGCTATGCCTCTGATATTTGATATGGGCATTCTTACGATGTTAATGTATCTTTTAGATGTATTCAAAAGATAATATAATGCTAGGGTGAGGGCCCTGAGCTTTGAAATAGGATAAATTCGGCGGAAATGGTGAGGTTGTCAACTTTCGGCGACATTATATATTCGAAAGTTGCAAGATTGTGGGGGTTTTGTACCGTATACCTGTGGGGCACCTCCTAGAGATTATGTGAAGCCAAAAATATCAAGAAACGGTCGGGCATTGGACGAGAAATGTTTGTTTGTCCGGGTACTAGGTTGTCCGGCCCGGCGGGGGGGGGGGGGGGGGGTATTATTGTGTGGCACAAGCACACACCGTGTTATGCCCGACTTGGATTGCTTCTTATGGTGGCCATCGCGGAAACATTACCTTCAGTTGTGATGGGTGGTATGTTGAAATAAAGGTAGCCACGGCCTTTACTTGGGAATAGCAGAAGACCCTCGCAAATGCACAGGGGATTCAGTTGCAACTACACGGTAGTTATACTACAATCTGCCAGGAACTACTTAAACTAAAGGTAGGTGAATTAAACTAACTGGGGAGTGTTTTACCAAAGTGAGAGAGAACACAGAACAAGGCAAATGAAGGGGATAGGGTAAGGCACAGTACCTGTTGCCTTGATACGCCAGTCAACAGCACAACAACGGCATCGGAGATAGCGAGCGATGGACTCGGGATTCCAACATGGTATAGGTACATGGGTGAAGAGCACAATTACGACTCAGATGAATTACCAGACCTTATCTAGTGTCGGAATTTAATACTGAGAACACATTGGCTAATGGGTTCGGACCGGTTCGGACGCGTTCAAGTAGGTTCACGAAATTCTGAAAAAATCCGAACCTCGGACCCCAGGTTCGGTTCGGCGAACCACACAGCCACTGAGGTTCGGGTCCAGTTCAGGTTTGCCAGCGGTTTCAGAACCTGACCGCGGCAACACTAGTCTTGGGCGAATTGAACATCCGGCGAACAAGGATTTCAACAATATTAGTGATAGTATGATACTCACTGGCCAACAGACCCTTTCTTCTGTTAAATAAAGAGGGATGTCAGTAAAGCGAGAGTATATTTAAATGAGGTCAAGAGGTGCATGCTGGTAGTGTTTGATCCAACCTGTTTCCATTCGGCAAACAAAAGAGTTGAATACCGTGGTGGTGGAGAACACGGGTGAGTTGCGGAGGAAAAAATGGAATGATACAGGCAGACGGGTCTTGGGTGAATCGAACACCCGGTGAGCACTGGCACTACACCGGGAAATGAGAACAGGTGATGCTCGCTGGCCAACAGACCCTTGTTTGGGTGTTTTAAACGCTCATGAAGGATGAAATATTTTGCAAAGTAATAACTTGAAGGCCATGGTGAAGGAGACTCGGACGCTGCGGGCAGCACGATTGACAGAAGGCAGACACCAGGATTGCTTTTGTGTTGTGGTATTGATTTAGGGAGCATTTCGAGACGAGCATCACAGGAAAAAAAGACCCTGTAGAAGAATCCGGAGTGAGGTGCTAAAACAACAGTCTGAGGATCAAGCGGGTCTTGGGGGAGTCGAACCCCCGCCACGCACTGGCAAACGTCACCCTTGGACAGCATAAGCATATGGACGGTGTGTGGTAGCCGATAGACCTGTTCGCTTGTTGGTTTGCAGGACAGTCTGAGTACGGCCTTCAATTCCAAGGGGAAACTAAAAAACATCGCCTTTCGGTCATGCGTCTCGGGGAGTCGAACCCCCGCCGTGCACCGTAGAGGTTCAAGCCATAATATGGGTAGTAGTAGTAGTAGTAGTAGTAATTTTATACACAGCATGGTCCAAACACTGAACACTGTGTTCCCAAAAGTATCCCAGCGCGCACAAGCCTCTCGCGCCTTCGTTTTGGACTCCAACCCTCAACTTGGCGAGCTATTCGCTATCAGAATGTCTATCAAAAGCCAAGGTAACTGGAGCATAAAAAGAAATTAGGTAGTGCGCAGCGGCCCATAGTCCCGTTCCTTTGTTGTTTTGAGGTCTGAATATTCGTGTGTTATCGAAGGCAGGCACAAGGCATTGGGCAAAGTCGTCCAGTAAGTACATACGAGTATTGCGCGGAAGCGGCTGGCCTCGAAGCTTGAATATTCAGTTCGGACTTGGGGAGGCTGAAAATACTTGGAGACAATTGAGACATGGGTCTTGAGGGAGTCGAGCCCCGCCGCACACTAGTACTGGTAGTGTATTCAAATCAGATGCATTGATAGTCCCCCGGCAGCCTACAGACTCGTTCCTTTGTTGGTTTGCGGTTCGAATATTGATACAGGGCTATTATGGGCAGGTGCAGAGAAAAATTGAAGCCGTCTACTAGGAGCGGCGCGCGGAGATGAACGCCGCCCAATCCGAAGGGGGGACTGAAAAGATACTTGCAACAAGAATGGTCCATGGGTTTTGAGGGAGTCGAACCCCCGCCGTACACTAGCACTTTGGGCAACAAATGCATGGATGGTGTGCGGCGCCCCACAAACCCGTTCCTTTGTTGTTTTGAGGTTGAATACAGGAGCAAATTTTGCTCCAGTACGAGGTCGCGCGAAATGGGCGGTGATTCGAAGGCACCTGGCAAACAAAGTTTAACTTGGCAGTTGTCAATGAACATGGGTCTTGAGGGACGCGAACCCCCGCCGTACACTAGCAAATGAATGTGTTGGTTACTGATGATGCGCGGCAGCCTACAGACCCGTTCCTTTGTCGATCTGCGGTCAGAATATTAGACTAAGCCGAAATGAACGGCCTTGAATTCGAGGCCGGAGTAAAAAAAACTTCGATTTCAGAAACCCATGAGTCTTAGGGGAGTCGAACCACCGGCGTGCATTTGCAGTACCATCGGATACAACCAGAATCGATGGTGCGCGGCAGCCTACAGACCCGTTCCTTTCTCGTTCTGCGGTCCGAATAATGCAGGGCTACTGCAGGCCGGCGCAGAGCGAAGTCGTCCGGTAAGTACGAGTGGTGCGCCGAGATGACTGGCATTGAATATTCAATCCGGACTTGGGGGAGACTAAAAAGATTGGATACAGAGTCCACGTATGGATCTTGAGGGAGTCGAACCCCCGCCACGCACTGGTAAACATATACACCGCATCTCCTATGAATGGTGCGTGGCAGCCCACAGACCCGTTCCTTGTAGTTTTTTGGGTTGAATGCAGAGGTATCCGAAAGGGGGGCGCAGAGCGAAGTCGTCCGGTAAGTACGAGTGGATGACTGGCGTTGAATATTCAATCCGGACTTGGGGAAGACTAAAAAGATTGGATACAGAGTCCACGTATTATGGATCTTGAGGGAGTCGAACCCCCGCTGCGCACTGGTAAATATATACCACGCATCTGTTATGAATAGTGCGCGGCAGCCCACAGACCCGTTTCTTGTAGTTTTTAGGTCGAATACAGAGCTATCCAAAAGGGAGGCGTAGGGCGGAGTCGACCGGTAAGTACGATTGTGCCAAGATCACTGGCCTTCAATATGTAATCCGGACTTGGGGGGAGACTAAAAAGATTGGAGGTACTCGATGTACGGATCTTGAGGGAGTCGAACCCCCGCCGCGCACTGGTAAGGAGAGAACGCAGCTGATATGAATGGTGCGCGGCAGCCCACAGACCCTTTTTTGGTCGGTTTGCGGCCCGAATGTTGATATAGGGCTATTGAACAATGAAAGCAAGCACAAAGCAACGCCGTGCGTACGAGGAGCTCGCCGAGATGAACGGCCGCGGCAGACTAAAAAAGTCGGACGTTTACGCGGATGGGTCTTGAGGGAGTCGAACCCCCGCCGTGCACTGATATTTGAAGACGACACATTGGTGGTGCGCAGCGGCCCACAGACCGTTCCTTGGCTGTTTCGAGGTTGAAACAGGTAAAGGAGTCCAGTCGGAGTACGGCCTTCAATTGAAGGGGAGACTAAAAGAGACGAGTACGAAATGGCGGATGGGTCTGGGGGGAGTCGAACCCCCGCCGTGCACTGGTAGTGGTCGCCGGTATATACAGTACGAAGAGCGAATGGATGGTGCACGGCAGCCGATAGACCCGTTCCTTTCTGTGTTTAGGGATCGAATAGTGTGGTTTCACCGCCAGGAAGCGAACAAGTGCCAGCCGGTGTCGAAGGTCGGGACAACGAGCGGAATAAACGTCTAAAAGTCAAAAGGCCGGATGATTATCACATCAGGCTGACACTGGGCGCTGTGCGGCGAGGCAAACACCAAGCACCGCCTTGCCCGACATTACTGCCTCCTCTCACTCTCATCTGCTTGTTGCCCTAGACTTGTGCTGGCCTACTGGTTCTAGATTGTACTACTTGGGTCCTCATCCCTTCTGTTACCACCACCATGCAGCCCCCACCGCCCACAGCATCCACCGCGCCGTCTCTCAGGACAATGCCACCGCCGACCTTTCCTTCACCCAGGCTCTAAACCAGACAACCCCGGAGGAAGATGTGCGTGCTGTCCCCCTTTTCAACGGTAATAATAACATGACTACCAGACAAACATCTTCGTCGCCGCCCAACGCGGCGACGTCGCCACCCTCCGCGCCCTGCTCGACTCTGGCCATGCCCGCGCAACCGACCGCAACACGCAAAACATCACATCCCTCCACTGGGCCGCAATTAACGCCCAGCTCCCCGCGTGCCGCCTGCTCCTTGACGCCGGCGCCGACGTCGATGCCCTCGGCGGCGACCTCGTCGCCACGCCCCTCCAGTGGGCCGCCGCGGCGGCTATCTCTACGTCCTCCAGCTCCTCATCGCACACGGCGCAGATCCCACCATCGCCGACTCGCAGGGGTACAACGCCCTCCCAGCTCATATGGTCAGAATAACTCATTAAATCCCTGGCCGTGCCCACGGGCTCAATGCGTTATTTCGTGGCAACTCTATATATGGAAACCCACAGGATAACTAGTTACCTGTTGGCCCTGTTGACGGGCGTAATGAGTTATCTTGTGGACGTTGCCGTATACAAAAAAAGGATGCCCATAGAGTGGATTGAACTTGATACCTTTAGCTATCAGAAGCAGCAGAGGGCATTACCATTACACCATGAGAGCTATAACAGGGTAGTTGTCTGTCTCAGCTAGGCTAAGCCTAGGCTTAGCCTACCTGGGGCTGCTTATACTCACCTCTAGGGCAGGGAAGCTGCCCTAAGTCTTTGAAAACAGTTTTTCACTATTTATTATGTGTTTTGGAGTGTTTCAAAACCCTAACCAACCCTAACCCCCAGCCAAAATAAATAAATATACCTACCCTACCCTCTAAACTGAACATAAATGATGACAAACTGTTTTCAAAGACTTAGGGCAGCTTCCCTTCCCTAGAGGTGAGTATAAGCAGCCCCAGGTAGGCTAAGCCTAGGCTTACCCTAAGATAGGTGTCACTCGGATCCAGCACGTGTTATGTAAGCAAAAACATCTCCGCATCAACGGCTATCTAGTGTTTCTAAAACTTGTTTTTAAACATTCTGAGTGCAACATTCACACCATCCGACCTATCCCTTGATATCTATGTCGGGGATTTGTGAAATATGGCTATTGTGAAGAGTTTAGAGGCTTGCAAAGTCAACTTTATTTTATTAGTCCAAACACTTCCTTTGAGCTTTTCGATGCTTCTGGCACAAATGAAGGTTTTTGCAACGCATGAGATTTGGCCGAGCACAGCCACATGCCGTGATACACGTGATCTTGACAGGAGCGCGAAAAATTCGTTTTCACCGTGCTTTTGGCCTCGCGACGCGCTACCGACACGCCAAAATGCCGAAAAAAAACTCAAGCAGTCATTGCTCGAACCAGGAACCTGTTAAGGGGCCGCCAAAAAGCCCCAGAAACGGACCAAGTCTCGGACTCAGAGATGGAGCCAGTTGCGTCCCATTCTGGTGCACTACATCCTCGGTCATCCATTCTCCCTTTGACCATACTTGTCAGAGCAATACCCCCGAATTGAAGAGATACCGGATGAAGGAGATTGTCCGACCCCACACGCAGATCCCTCGCAGAAATCACACGATCATTCCATTCCCATGTCGAGTTCGGCAAACATTGATCCCAATCTCATTGAAATCATCGGCCGTTTCGACATCATGGACGACTCAGACCCTCTTGATAGTTCCGGGGATGCAGGGGATGACAAGATGAAGAAATGGAAGATGAGACGGAAATCCAGGAGATTTCCGAGTTGAATCTATTCTCGGATACCCTGAGACGTGCACAGGAAATTGCCATCGCCGAGCGAGAAAGCGAAATCAGAGCGGAAATAAATGGCCGCATCGCTATGCCGGGAACTCTCAGAGAACGAAGCGGAGACAGGCCAAGATTAACCGGGATATGGCGGCAAAGGGATTTCTTTCCGTTGGCGCCTTCTTCACCCATGTGCGCAACAAAATTAGCACGAGAACTCCCACACCACCCAAGTTTGCGAAGGAAGATGATTTTACTCCCGTGGCGGCTTCGGAACAGCCAGAGGAGATTGAATTGGAAGGGCAGGGACCGAGAGGCAGTGAAGAGGAAGACGAAAGTGGTACTGAAACAAGCAATTCCCATGCAGTAAGTATCCGGCCTGGGTAAAATTTCCAGAACTAACTGATGTAAACTACCAGTGCCTGGCGGAAATCTGTCTGATCCTGCTGCGCTTGCACGGCAAAAAGTGGCTGAAATGCTTGAAGACCTCCGTGCAGGAAGAACTCGAAAGATGACAGCCTCGCCACAGCCTCGGATAATGCACTGGACCAGTTGCATTATAAAGATTTCCCGGCTCTTCGTCGTGCCCGAGCCTCGCTGGAAGTGAAAAGCAAAGACCACAAGATTGATGTATTTTTCCGCGCGCGGATTACTGCCATGCTTGGCACATTGAATTTGTATCTTGATCCCGATCTCACCTATACCTGGCGACAGGCATCCCTGGTTGTCTCCAGATCCCAGGCAGCGGAATTAATCATGCGAGAAATATTCGGACATGGCTGCATGCATTCCTTAGCGAGGCGTGTTGCCGTTCCATCGCTTGGGTGCCTTCCGAGCCACAGTCCTTGACGATGAAGACTTTTCCCTTCCGATCCAACTCCACCTCCAAGCCATCTCGAAGGATAACAATGGCTATATTCGTGCCCAAGACATTGTGGATTTCATTGCAGACTCACCGGAGATGCAAGATCTGATGGAGAAATCAGGTGCCAAATGGAGATCAATTTCCATTGGACGGCGCAACGGTGGCTCCATAAAATGGGCTGGAGGTTTGGGAAGAAGAAAAATGGGATGTATATTGATGGACATGAGAGGCCCGATGTGGGGAGTACCGGGAGGGATTTGTTGCGAGGTGGAAAGAATACGACAAGCGGATGAACATATACGACAATGATGGGAACCTCGAGCGCGGACCGGAACGGAAGGCCCAGCCAGGCAATGGACCGATTCCAGCGGATGGGCACCCTTTCAAGCTGATCCTGGTCACCCACAATGAGTCGACGTTCTTCCAGAATGATCGGAAAAAAAGTTGCTGGACCCACAAGAACGACAAACCCACACCGCAGCGGAAGGGCGAAGGGACATCAATTATGGTGTCAGATTTCCTGACACCAGAATGGGGCCGTTTATTGGATGAAGAGTAAGCTCGTTCTTGTTTTATTTAATCTGATCTAATTTTGGGACATAGTGAAGCGCGTTTAATTTTCAAAGCAGGGAAAGATCGGGACGGCTATTTCAGTTCCGACAACATGCTTGAACAAGTTGAGAAAGCCATTGATATCTTCGAGCGGAAGACTCATAAATGGGTGACGGGTCTTTCTCTTTTCGACAACGCTCCGAGCCATCAGAAACGCGCCGCTGATGCTCTCTCGGCTCGAAAAATGCCCAAGCGACCGGCTTTGGGCTGGACACATCATAAAGACGGGCCACGAATGCGGAATGGAACTCTCCCTGACGGATCTTCCCAATCATTTTATTTCCCCGATAATCATCCCACTAAACCCGGTTGGTTCAAAGGGATGGAAGAAATCATCAAGGAACGCAATCTTTGGCCAACATCTGGGCTCAATGCCCAGTGTGATGGCTTCAAATGCGAACCTGGCCGTACCAATTGTTGTTGCCGCCGCCTTCTGTTCACGCAACCGATTTTGTTGCTCAAAAATCATGCCTTGAAGAGTATGTTATCTCCCGAGGCCATCTCTGCGACTTCTACCCGAAGTTCCATTGTGAGTTGAATTTCATCGAAATGTATTGGGGGGCAGCAAAGTACAAGTATCGCATCACCGCGCGAACCAACAACATTGACGAAATGGAGAAGAATATGACAGCTTGTCTTGATGCTGTCCCGCTGCTAACAATTCGGCGGTATGTGCAACACAATATCACGGAAAAGCACTAAATAGGATGCAGGTTTGCGAATAGGGCTGCACGCTTTATTTCGGGCTATGACCATGGCTTATCCGGCTCGGAAGCTGCGTGGGCTGCCAAAAAATATCCCGGGCATCGCACTTTACCTCCTACAATGGCGGCAATGGCGCGAGCAGCTCATGTGGACTTCACTACTGTATAGCATATATATTTCTTTGATATCTGGCTACCGGAATGCGAAATGAAAAAATTGTTTTTGGCGAACGCGAATTTGGCCAAGTGTGCGTGGTGGCTGTGTGCTTACATAACACGTGCTGGATCCGAGTGACACCTATCTTAGCTGAGACAGACAACTACCCTGTTATAGTTCTTATGGTGTAAAGGTAACACCCTTGCTGCTTCTGATAGCTAAAGGTATCAAGTTCAATCCACTCTATGGGCATCCTTTTTTTGTATACGGCAATGTCCACAAGATAACTCATTACGCTTCAACAGGGCCAGCAGTTAACTAGTTATCCTGTGGGTTTCCATATATAGAGTTGCCACGAAATAACGCATTGAGCCCGTGGGCATGGCCAGGGGTTTAACTAGTTAATCTGACCATATATACTGGCCCTCCACCTGTCACGCACAGCAGCAGCATCATGCCGCTGCTGTACCTGCTGCACCAGCCCGTGGGCGTCGACTCGCGAGACACGCAGGGGCACACGGCGCTGATGTGGGCCGCGTATCAGGGGGACGCTGAGTGTGGATTTGCTGTTGAGGCATGGGACAAGCCCGACGGTGCAGGACGACGCGGGCTGACGCTGCTGCATTGGGCGGTGGTGCGCGGGAATCGGGTCGCGATACGCAGGCTGGTTGAAAAGGGCGCCGTGTTGGGGTGCACTTTTTTCTTCACTTGGTATGCTGACATGACACGTACCTCGCAGCGCAAAAGACGCCGAGGGCCGCACGCCGTGCCACATGGCCGTCGAGCTCAAGTCCCTCGGTGCGTGGCGCCACGCGCTCGAGGAGGGCGGGTGGGACGAGGAGGGCGTGAAGAGGAAGACCGTTTTGGGCGAGAGGTCGGTTGAGCGTTTTCCAATTTCATTTTGAGGGAGTGCCGGCCCACGACTGCATAGACGCGGGGGGAGGCGCGCACGCGCAGATTTCTCTCCTTCCTTCCTTCTCTTTCGCCACCTCCAGAGAAGGAGACCGGTGCTCGCTCGCTCGCCCCACCCCTTCCTTCCTTCCCTCCCCCCTTTCCCATCTTCTCCTTCTAATTCCCCCCAACGCCGCTGACGCCCCCTCTTTCTTTTCTTTCCTAGGAACACCACCTCGCGATCTTCGCCCTCCCCACGCTCGTCTTCGGCATCGTCTTCATGACCCTCGCGGGCCTGCCGTGGTATACGGGTGTGTTGCTGGCTGTGGCCGATTTTTCAGGACATCATGTGCGTGGGTTTTTTGGTGCTTTTTTTATTTTACTTTTTTGGGGAGAGACGAGTGCCCCCTTTTGCTCGCTTTCATCGCAATTCCAATTCCTCATCCTTCACCGCCTTTTTCATTAATGGAGTCAGTTGGCATCGTTCAACGGTTCTGTCGCAAGTGGTAAACACCATGTTTGTGCTTGGACGTGATTGAATGGCATCTAAATCCCTGGCTGAGGTAGAGGCCTTTCTTCACCCAACAGCGATGCCGGTGAATTAATCCAGCCTAGTTGAGACCCCATCAAACGGAATTCCCACGGTTGACTTCTCTTATCTGCGAAAGTTGAACGTTGAACAGCGACGGTCATAACGATCGGGTTTCTGGAGAGATCTTTGTTGCATACTGAGTCAATTTCAATGACAGTGACCATGAGTTAAGACTTTAGATGAAGTGGCTGAAGCTGCAGCGATCCTTATATTTACTTCCTTTGAATTCACATGTTTTGGGGAGATAACTTTTTTCGCGGTTTCGTCACTGTTGCCGTGTTTTTGAACGAAAAAATTTCGGTTGAAATGTGCGCAATAGCACCAAGAGACTTATATCTGGCCGTGGGGCTTTTTGCAGGTAGAAACACATTATCCAATGAAGAAAAATACAGGCAACTCGTAATCAAGGGAATAATAAACTCGGTCCAGCCCACCACCGATCGGCTCGGTGCCGATGCGATGAGCCGTAATTACTAGGTGTTTGGAGACAGGTTTTCCACGCGTAGATGATGATCATTGAGCAGGGGCACCATGGTATGCTCATGTCCGGTTGTGGGACGTCAATAGTAGAGTAGAATCCTCTCTGATCACTGACAATCGCACGAAGGCATCCGTCTGGCTCGGGGGACAGCATACATGCTCTCTGATGGTCTCTGAGACTACAATGTTTCTGTTGAGACGGATCGTCTTGCAGAGCCTGAATCGATGCGTAACGATCCCTTCCGGACGGCGGACAGATTCCCCAATTACCAGACTTTAAGATGGTGTCAGATATGGTTTGATTACATGGATGGGGTTGTAATCACCTGTTCAAGCCATTGAACGCGCATTTTCGTGGTTGCGCTTGTTTCATTTGGCGGATTGTCCACTTGAAGCAAGTGCCACAAATTCTCGGCGACCACTAACATAGGCGCCTGACCTGTATCGTCAAGTCTCCTACTCCTCTTGGTGGTGCGGAACTCGAGAACCAAATTGTGCAATCTAGACTCAGGTTTTCAGGTTTAAAGTAGCGAATTGGCGGAGAAAATTCTACTGGCACCATCACGAGTGCCTTGGCCGTAACAGATGGGGCTGTTCGTAGGTGAAAAATCAGGATCGTACTGCCTTCCGGTGGAAGGATTGATGGAGAGAGGTGAAGTAGTCCCGAATGGCGATCCCAAAATGTTTGCGTCAAATATAAAGAAGCTGGGGTCGAAGGCCTTTCCGCCAGCCCATGGGTTGGGACCGCCTGCTAAATTATGAGCTTTCTGTTGCGAGATGGAGGAGTGGACTGACCATTTATCAACATCCGCACACCCCATAAAAGAATGGCAAATAACTACGACGTTGTCGCGTTCGGCGTTGAGGGTTCCCTATGTTTTATAGGCAATATTGACAGAGTGAAGGGTACTGCCACACTCCAGCTTAAATGTTGGCAGCGTAAAGCTTGAATTTTTGTCGAGGGCAAGGGCCGTTGGGCCAAAGTATGGTTCCTTCTCTTTTGTACTTGATTGTGTTTCGAAGGACACCGGGGTGTGTGACGTTCGAATACGGTCTAGATGATGGATCCGTCATGTTCTCGCTCTCCGCTGGAGAATGTTCAATGGGCGAAGTATAACCATCGTCGATAGTGGAGCCCACGAGCTGGTGGGACTGTACGTTAAGTTGAGGTCGCGACGCCATGGGGTTGGAGTATGAGAAAGTGAGGAGCAGGATGCGGAGGAGAATCGAAATTATGGTGCTGCCCCACGGTATAGTGATAACTGTGTTGTATGGGTGGCAAGAAACCAATGCCGGAGAGCTCCTTCGGTCGGATGCCTGTAGATCGGTGGTTGTAACCGGCCTTTGGTGTGGAAGGAATGAGGTATCCCTCATTGGGAGCAGGCCTTGACGGGAAATCACATTAGTCAGGGCCCACCGCGAATAAGGAAATAATGTACTCACCCCAGCGCTCCTTGACTTAGTGGGTCCGAGTCGTCCTGTGGACCCTGCACAGTAATTCCTATCGCATTTGGATGACCGCTTCCCAGGGAGTCTTCGAAAGGGTCAGAGCTCCAAACAAGGGGACTATGGTCGATGACGAGGAAGATTTGGAGTTTTGCCTTGCCCAGCAAAAGTGGGTCCACGCGCATTAGTGTCCCAAGAAGAGAGGTTAGGGCTGACAAACGGTGGCGGATTGTCGGGGGAAAGAAAAGCTGTCCTCGTGGTCGTCAATGAGGAAGAAGGCAGAAGCTTCCTGAGTGTCTTGCTTGACGAATTCCTGGAAGACTTCCTCGCCGCCGGTCACGAGATGATACTCTGTGATGCAGAAATGAAGTGTTCGTTTTCAGACCGCTGGAGCAATTGAAATACCTGGTTCCCCTTTCCACACATTTTGCAGAACCTGGATGTGGGAAGCCACCTGTTTCTTAGAACGGGTGATGCCCCAGTTTTGGAGGTAGTCGACGAGGTACTGGTTCCGCCAGCGGCTACGTCCGCGTGAATAAGTTGCCCACAGCGAGTCCCAGTATTCACGGAGACCTGTGCGCACGCTTGAACAGGGATTTCTCGGCAAGAAAAACAGTAAGACCTTGGACAAACACTGCCTCGATGGATTCGGACCAAACAGCGTTGCTGGAGCCGTCCGTAAGCAGCTTGCGGTGCTTGCGTTGAGGAGTGAGAGACTTGTAAGTACTTGGAGCAGGGAGTCGTCCATATGCATGGGTGTCGGCGGATTGTCCCATTCAAGCAGAGGCAGCGCATCGTCGTTTTGACGAATGGAGAACGGGACCTTGTCAAAATCGTGGCCATGCAGTTGCCCGATCACGTTATCGAGCTGTTTATCTGTTGACACATGCATTCCAAAAGGAGGCGGTCGACAAGGCCATGGTCCTCAACGGGGATGATTGGTTTAAGAACTGTGGTCTTTGGCTTGAATCACAAAGCCAGACCCAACCTTTAAAGTAAGCAAATTAGCTCGAACCGTGAGCATCAACGGAGGAAAATGACCAGAGGATGTGACTATATTGTATTTGCTACAAATGCGTTTGATAAGCTCGCAGTCGTCGGGAAATTCTTCGTCCCTCTTGAACCAAGATAAATATTCGCATACACCAGAGAATATGTGACTTACTTCATCAATCACCGACATCCATTCGTCGTCGTGTGTCACTGCGACATCGGCAGTAGAGGACTAAGACAAGTTAATCTTGAGTTGGGAAATTTGAACAACGTACAACACTCAGAAGATAGTCGTTAATAGTGGATCCAGGGTGATACGCCTGTTGCAATGATCAGCATGAATGTAAAACCATGACCGAAGATGAACCTTGGGAATTTTCCGGGAAGTATTCAACTGAATTGGCAATTGACCCCTCATCGTCTGAGGCTCCGTCGCTGTTGGAGAAAGTGGAACCGCCAATACTAGTGGGTATGATTGCGAAATGGGAGAGCCCCCCGCGATAGAACGAATAACCGACACATTGGTAGATGCTTTAGAAGAAAGAGTGGTTAGCAAAAAGAACGAAAACCCGAAACCGATAACAAACCGTGGACTCTCTGGGTCAGCTGAGTCGCCAACAGATGCTATGTTGTCCCTTACGCCACTGCTCCCCGATGGAGGAGAAGTGCGAAAGAAGCTCCCAGTGCTGGTCGAGCGCGAGTGCGAAAAAAGGATCCGCCAGTTTTCGAAAGTATATCTGACGGCTTCGAGTCGACGATAGAGATCGCCTTGGCGTATTTCTTGAGGGGGAAGCACGAACTGCAACTTTGAAACCACGAGAAACACAGTCTGGTTCTCGAACCGCTCCCCATCTGCTGGAAGGCCGGGGCCTGAGTCCATGAAGGAGTTTTTGCGGTTTCCCATTCCCAGATGCATGATGTCCCCACAGATCCAACCTGAGCGGCCTTCAATTTCAGCGAGATTTGCAATCTTCCGAGTGGTTTTCAATCGCTGCGACTCCACAAAGATGATTTATCGGTTCTGGTCACGAGAACAGATCCCCGTTGTCTACCATGCGCTCCAGTTCGTCGTTGATGAACGCGTACCAACAGGGCGCATGTGTCAACACATAGTCTTTAAATTTCTTCTTGCGTCGAACATCTGTCCGCGAGGCCCTGTCTGGAAGAAGGAGCACTGCTGTCTCGCTCGAAGATGTAGTCTCTCGCAGACAGACACTTCAATATTACCTGATCTCGTACCTCGATATATTGAAGTCTGTTGGTAAGCGCGGGGTCCGATCAGGGTAAAACCTTGTTACATAATCTGCACAGCCACGCCGCCGAATTTCGATGTTTTGTGCCTACAAGATAGATTCTTTGAGCCTCAAACAGCACTCAAAGTTCAAATAAATTGGAGGAGCTTTAAAACAGTGAATAAGACATTTGTATGCTGGAATTTCTTGAAAATGTTGTTGCTAGTTTCGCGGTCGCTTTGAAAGAACAGTGTGGCTGTGCTGATTATATAACAGCGCTTACTCCAATCGGGACCCCGCGCGCCTAACAACAGACTATTGAAGACGTGGTATTTCCACCTTGGTCCTGCGCTGAATGGGAGGAATCTAAAATGAAAAGATGGAAATGAGGCATCCAATCACCAGACTCAGTCGCTGGCAGTGAGCACTCACACATTACTTTCTACACCCGCATCCACGTCTAAGCGCCGTTTGCTGATTGTTGTGTTTGATACATCGGATCCGGGCGATGATATTGCGCACAGGAGCGATATCTCCAGAACTAAGCTTGATCTGCTCAAAACCTTCAGGTACGCCAAATCGATTTACTGGGTTCATTCGCTGAGCGACAGATGTTGAAGATAACATCGAAGGAGCCGTCCACGGTGACAACCCCCACATCTCCGATCTCTGTTCCGATATGCGAGATTCAAGGGCAGTCGTCGAAGGGCTGGGGGGAATAAAGGGTAGCCGTGGCGCTTCGGGAGAAGGAGGCGGGTGTAAAGCTGACAGCTGTCGGACATGGAAGTGGAGATTGTGAGCGATGAAGTGCTGGTTGTGGCAGCAGAGAGTCCAGTCCTGTCTCCCTGTTTTTAAGCACATTCTAAATGTCGAAGGCTGTAGAGTTATTTGCAAGTTGAACCCAAGTTGAACATTCCATAAGATGCATATGCAGAATGAAGCACGAGCCACCCGCAGCAAGCTGGGAGACTGATGCCCATCATCACACCAAACAGCCAACAAGAAGGGATTATTCTACTGAGGAACCCTGATTCCAAGGGAAACCCCTCGCTTAAAAGTTGTTCTATTTGGAAGCCCAGATTCTAAGGGTTTCTCGCACCAGCCGCTATCCCAGAACGGAGACCCGGGACCGGGACCGGGCAACTTTGATCTCAGGGGCGCTTCCCACGGTTCCTATTTTGGGTTCGAAGCAACTACTTATGACGCTTTTCTACTATGTTAGCGGACATCGGCTTCTATTTCTCACTGCCTGCCTTCGAGCCGTTCCCTTCACAAAAACAATCTTTTCATAAATTTGAACGGTTATGTCCCTTCTGCCGGCACAGACTACATTTGTATGTCCTTCCAACCCGGATGCGGAAGCCGATGCAGGGTCTGGCCCAGCTCGCATGGTTTGCCCTTGTAGTCCTGCTACCCCATCTCCCCTTTGCTGACCCTCGCGAGCATTGGTAAGGCGAGCAGTACGTGGCTGGCCCTTGTGGGAGATGACTGGCGGGTCAATTATCTGTTCTTGGCGGGTCTCATCAATATTCCTCTGACTATTTGCAACATCCAGATTAGCAAAGCTCCGTGGGTGAAATATGGCGGACATACTGCAATTTTCCAAGGCTATCAAGAAGGTCCGCAACCTGTTCTCGGGTCTGAATTCCAGCGATGAGGGGGCATATCGCAGCCTGGACATTATGGAAAACATTGCGAGCTGGGACTGTTTGGGTCTGTGGAGGTGGCGTTGTTTCGTTAGACGTGCTATCACCTGAGGGACCGCCCACTTCCTTTACGGCATAGGCCTGTTAGGGTAATTAAGTTGTATGACAGCTAATAGCCTAAGAGGCCTGCCTCCCGCACGGGTGCCGGCACTTCATTCTGTGCCTGGCGTGTGGCCTCCTTGCCCGGTACCCGCATCTGTCCTCGGAGCCTCCGGCCGTCACATTGCCTTGCGGGATCCAATCCAACGCTTGACGGTCGGTCACTCCTATCTCAAACCACGAGAAAATCCCCTGCCCCTCGGTTAACACTGCACTTGCGCTGTAAATCCTGGCGCTCTGTTTCACTGCAGCTGCTGCTGCCGCCGCCTTCGCCTTTGCCGTTGGGGCTCCCATGCGTACAATCCCTCACTTTGACATGCACCTTATCATACCGTTGCCTGCATTCCGTTGCCTCAGCATTCCGTATTTTGCGCCACTAATATTCAGAAAAAGGCGGTGGCTCCAGCACACAGGTTACAAGCAAGCCATATTATTAGCTGGGCAGCTAGCTATTTACAATAATAGTATGTACAGTGGCAAGCTAGAATACACAAAACACGATAGTAATGTAACACAAGATAGCAAGATACAGTAAGCAAGATGCAGAGATATGTAGGGCAAGATAGAACACAAGATATAGAGCAGGATACAAGACAAGATACGGCAGGATACAGCAAGATGATAGGATGTGTGCGAGAGTCCAGAAAAGCACGAGTAGAGATATACAGATGGAGGCTACGGAGCCTCCAGCACGGAAACCGGATTGTTCGCGACGCTCAGAATCAACAGCAAAGACAGCAAAAGACAGCAAAAGACAACAACAAACCCGAAAGTACCCCTGCGGCCGCCGCCGCGTTCACTGGGTGCCGCTCCAGCACCACTAGCCTGAGTCATGAGTGACATGAGCATCGCTTGCTCTGGGCCGCAGACAACCTGCCCAGCATCTGCACGACGTCGGGCGGCACCTGGGGCACCGATGAGGAAGCGGGAGACGGAGCAACAGATGGCAGAGCTGGAGGTGCCACCGACAGCGAGCGCGAGCGAGCGCGGGCGGGAACAGGAGGCACCACCAGCGACGGGTGAGCGGGGGGGGAGCAGGAGGTGCCACCGAAGACGAGCGAGGGGGGCAGGAGGGACCACTGAAGACAAGCGAGCGGGAGCAGAGGCGCCATGGACGACGAACAAGCAGGGGCCGAGCTGCCGATGACGAGCGAGCGGGGACGGGAACTGCGGATGATGAGCGTGCGGGAGCATGAGCAGGAGCTGCCAACAAACGAGGCGACGGGGAACCAGCTCTACGCCCGCTGACATTCGTGCCGTCGTCGAGCGTGACGATGGGAGGACCGACAGTGACTGCGACCGGGGAGGTGCGCAGATGGGACCCACTGGCGGCGGCCCATAGTGCGAGGTGGGGAGGACGGGGTGGCGGGCTGCGCTGAGCGGCGCGACGACGAAGCGATGGCCGCGAAACCGCGTCCCTGTGCCCCGGAGTGGGATCCGGAAGACGTGCCGCCGCCTGTTGACGAGGAGGAGGGGGGGCGGGAGGACGAGGAGCCGCCGATTGGCGGGGCAGGGGGCGGCTGCTTCGGCACCACGTAGTACCACCCGCCTTCGTCCGTCTCAAAGGCAGTGGCGACGGGCTGGCCCGCACGGTCGTACATGGTACGGAAAGGGTGGCCCGCGTGCGGGTCGCACTTGATCGGAGGAGATGGGGGGACCACGACGCATTCCATCACCTGGCGAGCCAACAACGCCTGCTCCTTGTTTCCTCGGTGATACCCTCCGCTTGACCGGTGCTGCTGCCTTTGGACGCTCTGCCTCCGAGTCTGAAGACTCGATCACGACGGGGGGGCCCTGCGGTGGCCTTGGTGGTGGCTGCGGGGGCGGGGAACGGGGCGGGGAACGATGGGGGCAGGGACCGGTTGGACATTCCCACCGCCCTCCTGCACAGCTGCGCTGCGAGAGCGGGGTCGTGCGCACCTCCGGAGGCACCTCGGTGTTGGCAGGGGGGGATCCGTGCGCTGTCTCTTCTGTGGGTGCAGGGATGTCGGCTCCTCGTCCTCGGGCTCAAACACGTCGTTGTCGTTGTCCTCGTCGCTCGACGCCGGCCTCTTGCGTTTGGTCCGTGCCTTCTTGGTCTTGTTGCCCTTGACCGGTTTGGAAGCGCGCGGGGTGGCTGCACCCGCAAGGGGCTCCAGGTAGAGGTCTGAAGTCTTGACCATTACTTCACGTCCCACGGAAATGATGACACGCTTCTTGGAGCGAAGGTCGTAGTCGATCTCGAACGACTGGTTCTCGCCGTTGGTGCACGGAGCTGGGAGCCACCGGACGAGCACCAGAACCTCGCGATGTCGTCCGCAGAGCGCCGGTGGGGGGGTGGGGAGGCGGTAATCATGGCTTAGGATCACATAGTTCCCTACAAAAATATTAGCATCTGAAGGAGAACACCAGACTTGAGTAACGTACCGGGACTGTAATGCCGCTTGT
>JARKIC010003404.1:0-22873 GCA_029378375.1 Mycena olivaceomarginata | reverse complement strand
TGGCTGCCTTCGATGTGCCGCAGTCACGTCAATCTGTGTCTGTTTCTTCCCAAACTTGGAGAGAGGGTACCTGGGACGCAAATAAACAAATTTTACCTTGCAAGTGGTTCCAAATGGCCTGGTATTCATCTTGTAAAATTCACGTGCTGTATGACTGCTGCGGCAAAATCACTTTCTCCAAACTTGGTATTGGAGCATGAAAATGGTACCATAATGTGTGCCCATTGAAATAATGAATTTAGCATATGATTCTATGAGATTTGGTGCGGAATTGAGGGGAGAAATAAATCATATACTACGGGCCATCAAAAATCACCAAAATGGCAGCTGTGCCAACTTTTATGCAAACAGCATAAGTCTTTGACGCATCAAGACTCAAAGTTTTCTTTTCAGTCTTTCCTCTTCCATCGCCTCTTTGATAGTTTCTAGTATATATAGACCCTGTGAGCGCAGAGAAGACCTATCGTCTCACACTGTGCTCGCAGGTGAGTTACTTCCACTTACTCACCGCTCTCATTGTCTCACTGTGCTTGCAGTTAATCTAGATCTCCTCCTTGTTGCTCTTGATTATTTTTACCCCACCCGCCATCCCTATTTCATTCTACATACATCTATCTACTCACTATCTTACATGTCCCTTGTAGCTAGGCTTGAGTCTGATCCATGATCAGTCCAACTCAGAGTGCTTTGGACCCAAGTATTCATTTTGATTAGTGATGTGCTTGGTTTGGTTTCAAACCAGCAAACCAGCAAACCAAAACCATAGTTTGGTTTCACCAAACCAAACCATGGTTATGGTTTTGACCTGGTTTTGGTTTTGTTTTGAGGCCAGTGAAACCAAACCATGGTTTGACGTGTTTTTCTTTCTTTCTATGAGCCCTCGAAATAACATTTTGCGGTGTTCGGCTGGTTTGGACTCGGATTTCTCAGCTCTGATCAATCTGATGGCGTACTTGGAACGGCGACCTTGTGTTACCACATGGCAGTGTATGTCGCAAAAATCATGCTCGGAATTCAACGGCTCGTGTCCGGTCGCAAGCCGGTACACGGTTGTAAGGTTTTCACCGGCTTGAAACAGATAGTTTGGGTCCATATAATCCACCCAAAGGCCTAAAAGCCGCCGTAATCCACAGCTGTGACATCACAGCCCCACAAGCCATTGAGGTAGTCTGAAGACATTACGGGTTTGCATGTACCTTTTATGTGCCAAATCCAGCTCAACAACGGCGGAAAAAATGTAGATATTGCGTATGGAATGTTCAATGATACATATATGAATATTTAGCGCCGCCCTTAACAGACTGTTTCTTCTTCTTGTAGGGAACTGCTTGATGTGATGACCCCCACTCTGCGCAGGAGCTGAAGGGGAACACGAGTCGTTGTCGCCGTCCGATCCGTTGTCGTGCTCTGCGTCGGTGCGAGGTGACTACCGATGAGCGGCTGGGTGAACAACAGCCCAAGACAATTAATAAAGCCAGATATGAAAATAAGACAACTCACGACGGCGTGTTCATTGGATTGTTTGGGAGCGGCATCCTCAATGTCATCCTGTAAACCGTCAGCAAGAATCAATGCAAAACACGGACAGCACGCACGGCAGATGGTGTGCAGCCCTCGTATACCAGGTCCATCTCATCGTGTTCACCTCTGGGCCACCTGACGCAGGCGACGCGGCGGATGCTTGAAGTCGGTGCAGGACCAGAATATCTGCCTGAGCCCCTAGGTCCCATCCGGAAGTGCCCGGTTGATGTCGACTCGACGTGGGGGGAAGGGGGGAGAGGAGAAGATGTGTTGATGCGAGAACTCACCTGGCTGTCTATTATATAGGTGCTGCTCCACTCTGCCCCACACCTAGCCGAGGTTGGACTTGGCCCCACAGAGCCCCACAGGTGCCAGCAACTGGGAAAACATCTAGGGTGACATACAGCTGATTTGGAAAGTATAGAGGGGGTTTTGTAAAAAATTGATGCTCGATTTGTGCTTACGCTTATTTGTCACTGCATCGACGCACCCACGATTGCCTCTCATCATCGTCCAGTGTATCAGCCGGTCATCGTCTGTACTATGGAGCTGCAATTCATTTATATATACCATTCCCACCTCGCGTCTCTTCGCCAGCGAAACACCCCATGGACCCCAACTAACCAACTCGTCTTCGCACTATCGGGAACACACCCAACCCGGCAAAAGGATGGATGGACAGTCCTAGTTCCACCCGCCGCCGCTGCTGGACTCCCTCCCCCGTATACCCCGAGGACAATGCCCTGCCTGCTGCATCCCTGTTGCTTCCCCCCACCGCCGCTGCTACTTACCGACGCTGCTGCGACACTCCCATTCCGCATTCCGACCAACAGCAACTTCATCGGTGCTGTGCCCGTCACCCGAGCCAAGAATATGCCCGCGATGTCCCCTTTGCTGTGGCATTCCCCGAGATATGCCGCATCATGGGGCTTGCCTCCTCGCGAGCGTGCCTCGGCTACAAATGGGACAACAAGAAGGCCAATACACCCATCCATCAGCTGTCGAATGCCGGGGATTGGAGCCATTGTCTCGACAGTGGTATTGGATGCAATCGAGAGCACGGACCCGGACGGTCATTTGTACTATCAAAAAACCTGGTGCGTAGCCCTATGTGTTACGGTTTATTCAATTCTAATCAGTGCTTGCAGAATCTCCCAGAGGAGACGGCACCTGCGATGGCTTTGGCTCCCTCCGCGTCCACCACGGCCGGCGGAAAGAAGCGCAAATCTTCTGGGCCACTCACCCGACGACAAGAAGACGTACGACTTTACTCCCAAGAATACCGCCAGTTGAAGAGAACTTGAATGTGCAATGCACAAAGGCCAGCTCTGTTTCGTGTCCAACGTGGATGGCCACCATAAAGAGGTTGATCGGGAGCACGCGTCTCTCTGGGCCAAGGAAATCGTGGTTGTCATCGTTCTCTAGATTCTTCTGTTCTGATTTCTTCCAGACCATGGGCCATGCATCGTTTACCAAACCACCCGAGAATATCATGTTCCAGGACTACTTCCTCCCTGCGCCCAAGCGAGCTCGCAAACACCCGTGACACTCAGGTGAATTCCTCGACCAATCCGTGCGTTCCCACCATCCACGTCACTGTCAACACCGGCAGCAGTAATCACCTGAGCCCGTCGCCCCCCCGTCCTCTTCGTCGCAGCCCCTTGTCGACGATTACGGCTGCCACCCGCCAACACGAACAATGCAGACATCCTGTCATCTCTTTACCGCGCTCAGCCTGACACGAACATTTACGCGAGTGGCAGCTCCAACGACATCTGCTACCCGATGGTGATCGAGGTTTTGCAGAAGATCGACGACTCGGGGCTCTTTGCAGACTCGGGGGAGCTGATTTCCCTGCCGTCGTTTTTGCGGATGATCTCGCACACTCCTCAGATCACTCACGTTGACCACGTTCCTGTTTGGACACCAGCTACTATATCGAGGTCATCCACATGCCAGCAGCGTTGGCGGAGCTCTTTGTCGACGAGTCACTCGCTGCTATGGGAAGGGCTCAGAAGGGCAAAGGGCCGGATGTAAACAGACAATACTTTAACTAACTACGTGCATCGCGTTAACGTACATATCTTATCTTGGAGCTCACTTGAGCAGAGCTAATGTACAATAGAAGATAAAACACGAATTGTAATTGAATTTTGAATAATCAGACATATCCTGAGTGTGCGAACCATCCTCGAGCTTTCTCCGCTGTCATCGACTCGTGAACCCCTCGCCAAATCATCGCGTACGGTGAGTCCGCATTTGGTCCACCCGCCAATGCCCCATCTGTGTAGTCACGGTGCCAGCGGACCCACGCCTTGAAGGCAGAGAAGCCCTCTTCGATCAGGTTGTAGTCGGGCGAATAGGGCGGGAGATATTCCAGGCGCATGCCCCCTGCAATCATGTACAATCATTGTAGAAAGGGCAGAAGGGAGAGGAGAAACATACCGTTGCTCACTCATCGGACGGAGCGCTGCCGACTGTGGATGCTTGCGTTGTCCATGACGATGACAGAGTTTGGCCTAGGGTACGGATTCATGTTGTCCAGCAGTCCGTCGATAAAATCGTTGAAGCTGGTGGCATTGTATGAACCGGCGAGGACATCGAGGTGTAAAACACCGCTCAAAGAAAGAGCCGGTAGCACGGAATACCTGGGGGGACATTAGACGAGGACAGATAGTGAGTGATAACACACTTGATTCCTCGGATGTAAATGTCATGCTTCCGAGCCTGCTCTCCGACGAGTGCCCAACCCCATCCCCGTTTTGAGGTGGCACGATTGCATGCCGCCTCATCAACAAAGACGAGCTGATCCGCGCGGTACGTGATCGCCATATAAATCTCGAAATTGGTGCGGTCTTCTTCGTCGCGTTGAGCAGCCACTGGAGACAGCTTTGCAGAGTCAAGTTGAGGAATAAAATGAATTGACCAAAAACTTACACGCTTCCTTATGTATCCTCGGCGCCTCAAAGCCATCCAGATTGTCCAAAGGCAGGCATCGACACCACAGTGTTCCCGCAACTCAGTTTGCATTTCATGCAAGTAGATGTCGGGGGTTCTTTGGATCAAACCAACCAAAAACTAGAAACTTTGAAATCACGCATCAAGGTACAAAAGAAATGGACGTACATCAACGTCGGCGGCTAGTAAAAGGCGGGGGCGACCCGGCACTCGGAGCGAGGGGACACTCAACCCTTCCGAGTCGTGTCGGTATTGGTTCATAATCCTTTCCACCGTACTAAGCCCAATGCGAAGGTCGGCAGCAAAATCTTTCTGTTTACGGCGGCGGTTGAGGCACAGGTGGATAACATGTTGCTTGGTCTCTTTCAAAACATTTTTCTTCTTGTTGGCACGGGCCATGGCCGTTGATAGGTGTCGTTGAGAGCTAAGGAATTGAAGGCGAAGGCCAGAGTATTGATGATGAAAGTGTGGAGCATGGATGCAGTGACAAACAACTGTAAGCCCAAATCGAGCATCAGTTTTTATGAACCCCTCTATACTTTCCAAATCAGCTGTAACAACGAATGTTGCAGCTCCAGAAGAAATACAGGCGCATGGGGAAGGACTGAGAGAGCAAGAAGAGAAATGGATGAGAGCGTTAAAGCAGGAGACGATTGGGAGACAACTTTGAAACTTGAACTATGTGACACTTTGATCTGTTATCACACTCTCCCGTTAATGCTGCGACAACTCTTCCGTGCGGCTTACAATATTAATATACTCTGGTATTACGGTGAACTCTGCACGGGAACCTTCTGCATCAAGGATCCAATGGTATAGATTCATAAAATATGCTGCACACGTCCAAAGAGCCGCGAAAAGCCCTCACAAGCCACCCTCTACCTTGAAGGGAATTGAAACGGCTTACAGTGGATTTTAAGCTCTCCGAGGGCAGCTTGTAATCCCCTTCAGGTCGCTTCAAGGTCTCAAGCCGCCTCAATCCCTTGCAAGCTGAACAGGGTTTTTGCGACATAGTACTACCTGCAGGGTAGACAGACATTGATGCATGGCAAACTCATTGCTTGTACACAAGGGGAATCAAAGATAAGAAAACATGACATCACCTACAAAAGTTTTCTTTTGAGGCTCAACCTCCCCCCTCCCCCTCTCCCCCTGTGGGAAATTGCCTTATATAGGCGCCAAATGTGATGCGGGTTCCGTAGGCCTCGCCAGGCTGGAGGTGTGATGCGGGTCTTTTAGGCCTCGCCAGGCTGGAGATGAGCGCACACAGACGTCGAGTCTGGCGCAGCTAAGTCGACAGGAGGCGCCGACTCAGGCCCTCCCCGCTGTTGTAACGCTTCAGCTAACGGTCTTGTCACCCGAGACCGGAGCTCCATTGATATCGTATCTCGAGGTGCAGCGAGAGCAGTTCTACAGGTGCTCAGCTATCCAGCGGGTCCGGGGGTGTTGAGCACCTAATCTTCTAAGTCCACATCGAGGAAGCAGTAAAAGAGTAATCGATTATGTAAGATATGATCTCGGCGCATAGGCCGGTAGTCTACTACGGGTATAAGTCCTATATTACAGTATCAAGAAATAGTAGCGCTGGCCGCGTCCATGGTGTAAGTATGTACCGTCACAGAGCCCCCCACGCGGGTAGCGTTACTGTGTTGTCTGCCGATTCTACGACGCTCTTGATTCCTATACACTTCGAATTGAAGGCGGAGCCCTAGCCCCGCGGTCTCGACCCCACAACATATATCACTCCGCATACGGCCCCATCCCCAAATCGTCGTCATCCCAGGCTGTCCAACGGCGAGGAGCGTCCAGCATCTCTTCATCCTCCTCCTGTGTAGCGGAGGACTGCTCCACCTCCTCCTCGGTCTGAACGGCGTGCGGGGGTACAGCCGAACTTGATGCAGCCGTGGATGGCGCAAACAAGACGGGTGCCTGCAGACTTGGAGCCGTCGCCGTGTTCGCCGATTCTGTCTCCATCTGAGCGTCGATCTCCGCGCGCATGGCCGCTAGTTCCCTTTGTAGCCGTCCCGCTCTGTTACCTCGCCGTACTCGTTTCACTCCTGGCACGCCCGTGGCCGCGGAGGTACGGCCGTCGTGGGTCGGGGGATCCCTGTCAATCAAGTTCTGAATGCGTGACGGTAGGGTGGCAGGGTCCGGACGTGTGGCAAGGTAGTCAGCCAAGGACGGTCGCGGCTGTTGTGGAAGCGGATATGGCGCGGGAGTCCAAGGTACTTGCTGCTGCGGCAGGGGCGGCACTGGTAACCACGGGGCCCATGGTTGGGGTGGAGGCGGCGAGGGTGGCCAAGGAGTCCAGGGTTGCAGCGAGGGCGCTGCGGGCGACCAAGGTGCCCATGGCGTATGTCCTCCTGCATTCCCGGGAGGAGCGGGCGCCAGACGATCTGACAGCAGAGGAGGCCCCAGATGAGCAGCCAACAGAAGCAATTCCACGCCACCCAAACGATCGGCCAGGGAGGGAGACGGGTTCGATAGCCTCAGCGCTAGTGGGATCGGAATCGGGGAGTGAGAGGACGATGGCCCCGACAGACGTTCTTCCAACGACGGCTTCATCGGACCCTTCCCTTTACCCTCTCATGGCCTTGGGTTCGGACGGAGGAAGTCTACTCGAGGGCGCCGGTCCGAGAGCGGGACCTGTTGTCCTCGACGCGGACGAAGAACTTGAGGACGGGGTCATCGCGGAAGGGAAGAGGAGGGAATGGCGACGTTCTGCCCTGAGTGCGCCTGGGGCAATGGTTCAGGTGCCCGCACTGGTGAGCGGATGGGCGGCGACGTCGAGATGTCCGTCAAGTTCTCCGCCGGTGCAACGGGCATCATATCTACTACCGCGCCTTCCTCCTCCGACGCGGAAGACTTCCCCCGCAGGAGCGGGCGGGATCCTGGCGTCCCATTCCACATCCAAGGTACCCTCCCCAACTCTGAGCAGCGAAGTCCGCGCTCAAGGCTGAAGAAGGCCTCTGTACGGACGGGAACGTCGCGGCGGATGCGGGCGGAGCTGGAGTATATGGGGGAGCGGGCGCATCGTTGTCCTGCTCCTCCTCCCGTAGCCACACGTCTGTTGTGTACAGGGCCGCATCGTCGAACTCCCCATTTGGCTGAAACGCCACGCGCAGTTCCTCCATACCGCCCCCAATGCTCCGAATCCTCTTCGTCCGGTAGTAATGTCCGCAAAACGAACCCAAATGAGACCTTGCGCTCGGAGTATCGCGAGGGGGGCGAGTGTTACTGTTGGAGAACGCGTCCGCCGTCATCATTCGGAAGGTTTGGGCCGAAATGCCCTCGTTGACGTCCAATATAGTGACGACGTTTGACGCTGGGTTTTCTGGTTCTACTCGATCCACCTCCATGCCGTTCTCCTCGTCCGATGAGTATACACCCTCTATGTCCTCCTCATCCATCGCCTTGACCTTCCCCACCTTTGTGGAACCTCCCTTCTCGTCGACGAGGGGCAGCCGTAGGTAATGAGGCGCCTCCGCTCGCTTTCCCTTGTACTTGTTCGCCTCCTCCTGAGAGGGGTACATCCAGTGCGAAGGCTTCTTCGGAATCCAGCGGTTACCTCCATCGACGAAGAAGGGGTACCGTGGAACGGGAGATCCGAAGCGTTCCCAGTCAAGCAGGCCGGGAGGTGGGTCGAACCGACCAAAGTACAGGCGCCTACCGAGCACGCGGTCGTACCAGCATTTGGAGTCCATTTGGGCCTTCTTGCCTTTGAAAATCCAAGCGCGTTCCTCTTGGAGTTCCTGTAACTCCCACTTTTCCCATTTCCCCGGTCCAATTGGAAGGAATGGCCGGGGGAGAGATCCAGGGCACGCGGTCGACGGCGATAACCCCTCCGTTCTACTACGGGCGCGGCCAGGCGGTCGTTAGGGGCTGCAGGCGCCGGCAGCACATAGGGCGGGGGTGGCGGAGCGGAGGAATCCGCAGCCGACTCGTCGTCCTCCGATTCGGTCTCCTCGGAGTCTTCCTCGCTTGACTCTGCAGGTGCGGCTAATGAAACAAGCGCTCCTGAAGTCGTACGTGCGCCACCCCCTCCCGCTGCCATCCTCGCGAACCGCTGTCGAGGACGAGGCGTCCAGGGCGCCAGGGCGGTCATGTAGATTGAAGATGATCGAGCCTCGTCCCTGGGGTTCGTTGCGGCATGTTCGCCTCGACCATCCTCTCGCCTAAAGAGCAAGTCCAACCTTCCTTGTCCTTCCGCTAGCAATTGATACTCGTTGTGCCGTACGAGGTACACGATGTCCGTCCCATCGACGAAATTGTGGAACGTCAGAGGGTTGGGCGCCGCTGAGAGAGGTACCAGGGTCTCCGGGGGGAACTCGTGCACTACGAAGCAGGGTACCTCCTGCCGCATGAACAGCAATACCCCGCTTCCTTCATGCTGTTCACCCAAACCACCCATTCGGTTCGTCGTTGGCGACGGGCATGGTGGCTTCCCGGAAATCCCGTACGTCCGTCAAGGGGTGCTCCCGCTGTATTTTCACCATCAACACCCAAGCTTCCATTTCCCGTAAGCCCCTCTGGAACGCTACGCCTAGATCCACCGCGTCGTCCCACCTACGGACACCTAGCAGCGATTGGAAGCGCGCTTCGGTGCAGTAGGTCGGCCGCCTCGCCCAAGTGGTAGAGCCAGCGCGGAACCCGGATTGAAGGGAGCGCATGCGCATTTCCAGCATAGTCATGACGGACCGCAAGCTTTGAATGAAGGAAGCTTCCCATACTCCTTCGGTGGCATGGAGAGGGGAGGGGTTCCATCCTTCGATCAGGGACTTGAAGGCCGGGTACACCAGGTCGCTCGACGGGACAGCGGAGACGCGCCTGATGAAGGGCCAGTGCGACGTGGCCTCGAGGAAGTATTGAGGACAGTACAAGCAGTCGTGCTTGCCCGAATGCCCATCGTACCGGCGTTGCGAGACGTCCATCGCGCTTCTGGTCGCCGGTTCTGGGACGCGCTCACCCGGAAGAAAGGGGAGCTGCGTCGAGTTCGGTGACCATAGCTCGAAGATCCGACCTCCTATCTTGACGATCCTGGCCGAAAGCCTGGGGAACTGTTTGAGGTCGAAACTCATGGACGAATTGATGTTGGGGACGTCCAGGTACCCAGCGGCGCAGGAGATGCGGGAGTGCCCATACTGGGGGTTGCGACTCGGGGCAGGCATGTTGGTTGCGGAAGAGAAAAAGGGAATTATCTATGATGACCGTTTCGCGCTCACAGAATCAGAGCAGCGGACGTTCACTTTAGTGGGAAGTGAGAGTAGGAAGAAAGAGACGAAGTTGCCACTGCATCTAGCACGTGCTTCCGTTCCCACGCACGGATCCTCGTCGTAACTCAGCGACTTCGGAATTCCTCGGCCGATCCAGTCGTCCGTCCTTCAAGTCAATTGATGAAGCCGCAAATATTCACGCTTCAGCGCCGGCGCGTTGCGTAAGTCTCTCTCGGAGACCCAGGTATCATCCGCCGGCCTATATCCTTCCCAGCGAATACGGAACATCCTCTGGTTACCATCTTTTCTAGGACGCACGGCGTGCCCGATGATAGCCTCCACCACATACTCCTCTGAAGCCTTCAGATACTCCCGCGTGTCCGGCAGCTTCGTCCTTTCCCCCAGTTCCTCCCTGGAAACATGATACTTTCGTAAATGTTCCAGATTGAAGACTGGGTGCATGGAGTAGGTATCCGGTAGTCGCAAGCGATACACCACCGGGTTAATCTTCTCCATGACCTCAAAAGGCCCTATGGTGCGCTGCACTAGTTTGCGTCCCGTGCCCTGCACGTCGACTAGTTCCAGCGAGTGGGGGTTGACTAGCACGTAATCCCCCTCCTCGATGCTCTCCACAGGACGCCTGCTTTTGTTATAAGCGCGAGCCTGCCTCTCTTGCGCCAGCACCACCCGCGTCCCGCGCAGCCTTTCGATGACTCTCCAGAGCCTCTATGAAGTCCTCCCCCTTCTGACTCGGCAGGAAGGGGCGAGCTACGGGGTCCCCTCCAGGGTTCATGATTCCAGTGGCGCCTCTAGGGCTGTAGCCGAATAGTAGGAAGTTGGGGCTGTAACCAGTAGAGCCATGAACATTGGAATTGTAGGCGAACACTATCTCCCCAAGCCATTTGGCCCATGAAAGAACGATCTGCAGCGACGTATGCGCGCAACATCTGTTCTATCGTAGTGTTGAGGATTTCCGTTTGTCCGTCCGTTTGAGGATGATGAGCGGATGACAGGGCCAGCACGCTTCCGTACTGTTGCGTAACCGAGCGCCAAAAGGCTGTGGACCATCGCTTGTCGCGGTCCGATATGATGCGTTCGGGCATACCGAAGACATTCACTACCCTTTCCACGAAGAACACCGCGAACCCTTCTTGCGTCAAGTTGGTGTGGGTGGGGATCATAACCGCGAACCGCGTCAGCTTGTCCACGATAGCTAGGATCGCTGTGAACTTCTCCTTCCCTGACGGGGGCAAGCCAGTGATGAGGTCTAAGGACACCATAGCGAACGGACGAGGAGGGATGTGCGCCGGCCTCAGTCTGCCCATCTTCTGTCGATGGTCCACCTTGATCTTCTGGCACACGTCGCAAGTCGATGCGAACTCATCAGCCTCCTTCGTGAGGGTCGTCCAGAAGAACAGTTCTCGTAGGCGGTTAAGGAATTTGAATGGTCCAGCGTGAGCACTTTCATGCGGGGACTCATGAATCCATCGAAGTATAAATTGGATCTTCGATCGAGGAACGCACAGCCGATTCTTCCAGTCCGCATCCACGAAGTAGAGAAGACCATCGCGACCTTTCTGGAAGTGAGATGGCGTGAGTACCTTCTCGGGACTGGTTGTTTCCTCGGTATATCGGTCCTTGAAGTACGGATCCTCCTGATATCCCAGGATGAATTCATTCTTCACTTCTTGGGACACCGATACTAGCAAGTGAGAGTGTTTATTCCAGTCCTCTTCGTCCTTGTCCGGTCGCGCTCCAGTGGGGTATGTCCAGTGATCGGCCTGTTCGAAAGGGAAGGGGTTATCCAGAGCTGCGGCGTCATCGCGCTCATTAACCTCCTCTCTCGCCCTCATCATCTCTTCCTGACCCGGTGCTGCGACTTCATCGCGCTCCGGTACTCCTTCGTCCCCTTCCATCGCCTCCTGGGCCTTCTGCCGTCTCGTCTGCACGGGCAGAGCGTATTTATCCACTGTGTCCTCCCATCACCAGATAGCAAATGCGGCCTTCTTAGCTGGCGCAAAAGCTCCCCGGTCCTCCATCCTCTGTGCTTCCTCCTGCCTTTCTTCATCCGGTACGATCGTCCCGCAATCGTCTTGAACGGGAGACTTGTGCGGCGGCGCTCGCGGCAGCCTTGACAGCGGGTCCACATTTGAATGTACTCGTCCCGGCCTGTGAATGATCTTGAGGCTGGGATACACCGCGAATACCGCCCCCCACGCCGCGAGTCTTCTGTTCGCGTTCTCGTACAACCCTTGCCCATTGCAAGGCGGCATGGTCCGTCACCAGGATGACCTGCTCCCCTTCTATGAACGGTTGGAATCGCACTAGCGCCTCCTTCGCTCCCAGAGCTTCCCTCTCCGTCGCACTGTAGTTCCGCTCAGCAGATCTCAAACTTCTGCTCCAGTAGGCGATTACACGCTCGACGTGCACCACCGTCTCGTCCAGCGTAGCGCCCCACACGTCCTCCTTCCCCATCTCCTCTACCTCCTTCGTCAGCGTCGTGAACAGCTTAGGCACCTGCGCCTTCGCATCCCAAGCGGCTTGTAGCCTCTCGTACGCCACCGTGCCCTTCAAGTCAGCTACTCTGATAGGTTGGACTTGTTGCAAACTAGTTCCTATCGCATAGTCGGAGGCGTCCGTGTATAACCTGTAGGGGGTCCCTTGGATCGGGTGTCCGAGTATCGGCGCAGCCGACAGGGCGTCCTTGGCTTGCAAGAACGCGATTTCGTGCTCTGCTCTCCATTCCCATTTGGACCCTTTCGCCAGCAGGGAGAACAGAGGCTTCGCGATGAAGGCGTAATACGGAATATACGTGGAGAAGTAGTTGATCATCCCCAGAAATTTCTGCAGCTCCAGCACAGACATTGGTCTCGCCAATTCCTGTATCGCCGCCACCTTCTCCTTGTGAGTTGATAATCCCAGCCTCGATACTTTCTGCCCCAGGAGAAGTATCGAGGAGTACCCGACGAAGCATTTTTTCGGCTCCAACGTGATCCTAGCAGCGGCTATCGCGCTCAGGACCTTGTCAAGATGCACTAGATGTTCCTCCCAGGTCTTCGAAAAGACTACGATGTCGTCAATGTACACCAGCGTGAATATCCAGAGATAGGGCGCAAGCACCCCTTGCATGATCCGTTGGAAAATGGAGGGTCCGTTCCTCAGCCCGAACGGCATACACTTGAATTGCCATAGCCCCCGGTGGGATCTGAAAGCTGTCTTCTCCCGAGCTTCTTCCTCCATTTCGACTTGATTAAAGCCAGCTAATGCATTGAAGGAGGATAGAACTTGCGCTCCCGACAAGGCTTGTATGATATCGGACTGCCTTGGGATGGGGAATTCGTTCGGCCACTGTCTCCGCGTTGAGCTTGCGATAATCGACCGCGAGTCGAGGTTTCCCATTGCGGAACACCACGACGCACGGAGCCCCCCAAGGACTAACGGAGGGCTCAATTACATTGCGCTCAAACCAGAGGTCCATTTGCTTGTCGATAACTTCCCGCTTCAGAGGTGAAGCGGCGTACATAGGAACAGATATGGGTTGTGTCCCTGGCTTCAATGGAATCAGAGCTTTATCCTTCACGTGCCCCAATCGCCCTCCGACTCCGAATGCAGCCGCGTTATGGCGCAACACGTCGTGTAGTCTCGGGTGAATGTGATCCAGTACATCGAGTCCCAGGTTTACCATCTGAGCGATATCCTCCCCTTCGCGAAGTCCTACAAAGTCGCCGGGTAACGCGGTCGTCTTCGGGCCCCAATCCTCGTCGTCATCTAGCCGATCGTCTGCTCCTGGCCTTTCCTTGGGCAAGCTCTCCGGATCCTGCGTGCGCTGCGTTTCTTTGATGACGCGCGCTAACGCCTCCGCTGACGCTGCGAATTTCTCCCTCTCCTCCTCGTTTTTAGGAGTATCCGCGTAGTCGGCGGGATCCTGTAGTCGGCCTACTATGTCACCGGCTCGAATGTACCAAGGACGGGTACTAGGATTGGCGATCGGTAGGAAAGGGTATTCGGATTTGATGAAGGTGGAGGGGGCGGCCATTACGCTCTCGTCTTCGGTAGCGATAACAACTTTCTCCACGAGCCACTCCTCCTTTCCTTCGAAGGGGCCTGTAATAGGAACGTTATGGACCGTTCCGGCGGCTATGAGCATGTCTCGAGCGGCGAGTACGGGAGGGGCTTCCAATTTCTCCTCGCGACGCTTGCGGGACTTGGATCTCTGGTACGTCTTCCGCCAGATCCCGGGCAACAGGCGCTTCATGGACTTAGCCATGCTTGCTTGCCGTATTTCGAAGCCCAGGTCTACGGAATGCGCTGATGAAGCTGCTATGACGTGCCTCGATTGCCCTACTTGCACCTCGCAGTGCCCGGTAGCGGAGCGCTTGATCCCGAGCTTGTACGCCGATTGGAAGTCCTCTCCCAGCAGAAGCGAGACCTTCATGTTGCGAACCACGTAGGCCTCCAGATCGAAACGGACCACTTCTCCCTCCATGTTGACCATGTAAATAGAGCATTTAACGTATCCCAGAACCTTTGCTTGCCCGGTGAGATGGTAGAGAGACATGCGAATTCCCTCCCGCGGTTTAGGCAACCCAAGAGCCATCCAGAACTCTTCGGACATCAGAGTGATATCCGCTCCCGAGTCCAGGCGGGCTTTAACCTCCTCCTTCGCTAGAGATCCGACACGGACCATAATGTGGAGAGCTCTCGCTCCCAAAGATCCCAGCCCGTCTGGAAGTTGCCGCGCCTTGCGAGCCTCGTAGATGGTTAATCCATCGTCATCCTGGCTCGCGGGTAGTTCCGCTACATGAGCAACCTTGCGGAGGATACGCCGAGGCAAGGAAGCGGGATCATCGCTTTTCACCGCTTTCCCTTTGTCCTTGCTCGACTTGTCCTTGGCAAAGGCGTCATGTCGCCGACGGTTCCGGTTAAAACCCCTATACTCGATGTGAGCTGCTTTGGCTTCGCAGTCTAGCGCATCAACAACGAGTACGTTCTTGGAGAGTTCGGGACTTTCGGAACCGTCACTCGAGTAAGCGGAAGACGAGACTTTCGATTCCACGAGCATCGCTAGATATTCCAATCTCTCCTTCTCCTCCTCCGCCGGGTCTATGTCGACATGGATGAGCAGTGCCTGTTTCAGCACAGTCCATTTTCCGTAGTGCGAGCAGTCCCGAGCGACATGCTTCGGACTAGTGCAGATATAGCACTCGCCGTTGGGAGGCCGCACGCTAATCTTGGAGTCGTCTCGGGCGAAGGTATATCCGTTGATCGTCTTGCCTCCCGCCAGTCTGGGCGTGAAGGGCCAGCTTCGTGAGAATTCCCCGTCCGCGGCGCCCGGCGCCGATCGACTGCCAGAGCCGTCTTGTCCTCCTCCTCCTCCTTTCCCTCGTGCTCTTCCTCTTCCTCCACCTCTACGTTGGCCGCATGAGCTCTGGGGGCGGAACCGGACACGAGGAGCAGCGCTGGGCGCGCTCGACTTCGATAGAAGTTGGTCCACCTTGGTCGATATGAGCCAGTAGCATCAGCGCTGCTTGACTATGCTGGGCTACTGCCATCAAGGAATCAATAGTGGGGCACAGACGCTCGTTGATCTCCTTGTTCCAATCGGCCGGTTGGGTATGGATAAGTCGCGACACCGCAGTGGGACCATCGTCTCCGTCGGAGAAGATGAAACTGTGGTACTGGGCGCGTCGCTGGAAGAAATCCACGGGGTCCTCCGACTCGTGTCCTCGTTGCCCGGAACTTCATCTCCTCAAACTCCTTGTTGCGGTCCCGCACCCATTGGTCCGTAAGGTAGGTGCGGCCAAGTTATCGAGGAGATGGGGCCAATCCTGGCTGAACTCCTGGCGCGCCTGTCCAGGCAGCGACGTCCACCATTTCAGAGCGCGATCGGTGAAACGGGAAGGGGCCATCTGCCCTAATTGGTGTTCCAGTAGCGGACTAAGCATAGCCAGGGAAGACATGGCGATGACATAAGGGATGATGGTCTCCCCTTTCCCGTTCCAGGACGGTACAACGGATATGTTGAGCTTGCTATTCAGCTGCCACTGTGCAGCACTCACAGGGTCATGCCCCGGAGCAGCTGGATCTCCTCCTCCTCCTCCTCCTCCGCCTCCACCTCCACCGCTTCCGCCTCCACCCGCCCCATCCTCCGTTTCCTCCTCCTGAGCCATCACCGCCAGGACCGCTTCTGCCCCCCGCTTCCTCCCGCAGGATCTCTTCTCGGTTGAACCGATCCAACCCGGAGGGATATTTCCCGATGGAGGGCCGTTCGCCGTACTCTCCTTAGTACTTCTCGCGCCGCCTTGCCCCCCAGAGCGTTGGAATTGATAGCTCGTCCAGTTCCCTTGTTCCTGGGAATAGTGAACGGGGACTTGCATCACCGATGGCCCCCAATGATAGAGGCGGCCGAACGGGTGTCCGGGATAAAGCCCTGTCCAGGGAGACAATGGACGGCCGATAGAGATATCGAAGGAGGAGGAGGGGAGACGAAACGCACTCCCAAGGGCGCCAATTCTGCAGGCGGAGCCGCATTCTGAGATGCGCTCACTCCTACGGCTGGTTCCTCCGCGGAATCTTCCTTGATGGTCGGTATAGAGTTGCGAGGTCGGTAGTAGCGTTCCCGCGGTTCCTCCCCTAGCCTTCGAATCATACTGGTTCGAGCAGCGTCGTCGATCATCGCCGTCCTCATCGCGTAGTCGGGTCGCAATAGTAGCTTGTACATCTCATGTGTCGGATGCTGCGTCCCGAATTCGCGTCGCACTTCGGGCAACGTCGAATCGGCAGAACTGACGATGTCGCTCCAATCCTCGGTCGTGAGCGTGTGTCGGATCCGCTGGAAATAAGTAAGGATGTGCTTGTTTCCGTTGAATAGGCGCCGCTGTAAGCACGAAAGCGTGAACCTTAGTTCGACTTCCAGCGCGCTGCGTTCCAGTAGACACAGTAGGCCAAGGTCGGGATCCAAGGAAAAGCTCGTACGAGGGTCTTTTCCCAGAAAAAATCGTCAAAGCCTCCAGGATTTGCTGAACTGCCACTACGGCGTGCGCGGTGCGGCTGAGGGGTTCCAGACCCAGGCAGAAGAACTGTTTCGACAAGATGGGGTTGGTGAAGCCGAAGCAAGGGACGGTCTCCGCATCAAGTTGCAACCACTTCTTGGATAAGCTGCCCCAAGAAGTCCCATTCAAACTGGCGATGAGGTTTGTTGTAGCGAACCAAGGCATCTCGAAGGGCAAACTGTTTTGGAGGGGTCCATGTTCAGGATCTCTCCCCTCACCCGCGCCGAATTCCGTCAGAGGATCATCGTGTTCCGGATCCTCGGGGTAGTACGGCTCATGGTAGCGGGCTACCGACACCATTAAAGGCTCTCAATACACCTCAATTGAGCGTCCCATTCCGCTAAAGACTCTGATCTCGGAGGAGGGTTTCGATTTGAGGGCGGCGGTAATGCTCTCGCCTTCCTCGCCTCTCTCTACCTCCGCCCCATTCTCGGTGCTGGTAGGGCCCAGATCAGATTCCTCCGATGGCTCGGTGGAGGACATAGGAGGGTGCGACTTCGGGGAGGGTACCGGCGAATTGGGCGCGCTCATCTCGGGGAGAGCAGCGTCTCCACTCGCCGGAGCCAGAGGAAATACATCTGGTGCTGCTTTAGGCAAAGCGCGCTCAGACGATCCTCCAGCACCCATTTGCGACCCTCCTGCAGAGGGTGGTCCCCATCTCCCTTCCTCGGTCATATGCGAAGGCATTCGCGGAGCGGTACCTCCGAAGGGAGTAGTCTTGGGTGCGGGAGTCTTGGTATCTTTGGCGGCAGGCATCGCGGGGGAATTTAGAAGACCTACACGCACGGTTATAGGGCCTAGCATAGCGGCTCGAGGAGGCACTGGTTTAGTGGGGGATGGATGGACCATGAGTCTTGGACTTGTCCGCAGGTCCTTTCGAGTTCCCCGCAGCGGCACGACGAGGAGAGAAGCTGGAGGTAGATGAGGGAGCAGAGGGGGGCCCCGCCTGTCGACGTTCTCTCCAATCGACCTGCTTGTCGAGTCGATGCGGCTCTGTCGATGATAGGGTTCGGGTTCTGGTGATCGAATACGGGGTCGAAGGGTCCCCTAGAGGTTTTGCGACCTTGCGACATTCTGGAGGGAAAGAGCGACTAGAGGAGGGAAAGAGGAGCGGCAATATATGCACTCAACCCTCCCGTCCCTGGGACGTCGGCTAAGTCTCCTTGGTATCCATTCTCCCCATCCGTATAGCTCCGCGAGGTATCCCACGCGCGCTCGTGCCCTGCACGGCACAGCGAAATTGAGGTCCCGCTCCTCGCGCTCCCGAGTGAGTGGAGTGGGACTTAGAGAAGATGGATATTGGATCAACCACGTGATCGGATTTTCGGAGCCGATCGGCGAGTTTGACACAGAAGTATAAGTCGGTATACTCTGTGCCACGCTCTCGTCCACGGCAGGACCCGTCCACGGGTCCTCCACAAGCAGCCGTGCCGAGTCTCGCGAGGCGCGGGGGAAGTTGAGACATCTCAGCGCTCGCCTTTTCGGTTGAGCGCTTCCTTGATGCCTCGTCCTTGGCGGGCGGAGCGATCTTCTTCAGCATTCTTCAGCGTGTCTAGCGCGCTGAAGGAATAGCTAATGATTCGATCGCCCCCCCGTCCTCTAGGGCAGGACAGCCAGCAGCTCACTCTCCATAGAGCTGAGCGCTTCTGCCCGCCCTCCCTTCTCCAGCCCTGGTGAAGCCCTCGCGGTGGGCTCCATTGTGATGCGGGTCTTTTAGGCCTCGCCAGGCTGGAGATGAGCGCACACAGACGTCGAGTCTGGCGCAGCTAAGTCGACAGGAGGCGCCGACTCAGGCCCTCCCCGCTGTTGTAACGCTTCAGCTAACGGTCTTGTCACCCGAGACCGGAGCTCCATTGATATCGTATCTCGAGGTGCGGCGAGAGCAGTTCTACAGGTGCTCAGCTATCCAGCGGGTCCGGGGGTGTTGAGCACCTAATCTTCTAAGTCCACATCGAGGAAGCAGTAAAAGAGTAATCGATTATGTAAGATATGATCTCGGCGCAATAGGCCGGTAGTCTACTACGGGTATAAGTCCTATATTACAGTATCAAGAAATAGTAGCGCTGGCCGCATCCATGGTGTAAGTATGTACCGTCACAGCTACCGACGACGTGTGTATGAAAAGTGAGCGCCCCGTTACTGGCGTCTCCTTTTCCACGCCTTCTGAGCTCTTCGTCATTGCACCAGGGGTCCAGTCTTGCGAGGTACATGTATCAACCCGTGCTGGCGCACAATTTATGCACTCCTTACTCCCCGGTGTCGCAAGCATCTCGGCACCGTACTCTGAGCGCGTTGTAATGCAGCTCGAGGAAACACGCTGGCCAGGGCAACACCACTGAATAGCACTTTTCGCTGCTCGGGCGCATACGGAGGAGAGGACGTTCTCCTTGCCTGAGAGCGCGCTGACACTGCGCAGGGAGGATGGGTTGGGGATGATGATGGAAATCGGGAGCACCGATGCTCAAGCGTCGGGATGGGGGAGGGAGGCTGGGTGGACCTGCACCAAGGCGGGGGCGGATGAGGCTGTTACGCCTCAAATTTTTCTCCGGCATCGTGCTAGCCTGGGGGGCTGTGGGGAAGAAGATGTGAGTATGAGCCTACCACGATGCAATGAAAGCGGACGCACTTGCTGCACACTCCACCGTCCCCTTGAGGCGTGAATTCAGCAACGGTGCTACGCGGGCCTGGTGAGGGTGGTAATGGAACTCTCGGCGTAGAACTGTACCATGTGGCACCTCATGAGGAGGTCGGGACAGTGTATGGAGTGAGCGCCTCACCCGCGGCGTCTCCTTGCCTATGCCTCCCGAGTTCTTCGTCGATACGCCGGCCGCGTACACCTCCACCTGCAGTCGTGCTCAACTTGGGTCCTAGTAGCTCGCTAGTGTACTTCGCGTGTTCCGTCGAGCTCTCCACGACGTGTAGACGAGAAATGAGTGCCCTGTACTGGCGTCTCTTTCTCCACGTCTTCGGCTTCCCGCCGACACACTGGATCACTCAGCGGCAGTCTGGACGACCCGGAGACGTGACAGGGAGAGTCTCCGAAGTGACCCCCTGGTTCTGCAGCCGCAACATTATCAAAGTCTCACGACAGTTGCGATTGCTGCCCTTCAGTCGTCCTACCTGGCGTATCGCCCACGGAGTGTTCGCCATCCAAATCCGGTACTACGCACCGTGTCCCGGAGCTTCAGGCTTGTATACGGGATCCCCGCCACCCTCGAGGGCGAGGTGCCATTGTCAGCTGAGCGCTACTGGAAGCAGCTCGCTGCTCTGCGTCGGCTCCCGTACCTGCGCTGTACTGGTATTCACTTGGATGCTCGTGCCAGTGCCAGTGCTGCTCTCTGCTTCGAGTGGAGTGACGGATGGGGGGCATTACTGCGCAGCCCGACTCGCTCCCATTCGGGCAGGGACTCCGATGTTGGAGCGGATCGGATTGAAGTTCCACAAGGACGGTATTCATGATACTGCTTGGATAGAACTCGCACGCGCCTGGAGACGTGCCCAATTGCATGGCTCTCGTCGCGGTATTCCTACGTTGCAACGCGCTTATCTGGAAGCAACTACAGGGTAGCACGTCCCTCTCGTCTGAGCGCGCTTGGACGCTGCTCGATGAAGAAAGTGGTTCTAACGCCTTCGACGCCTTACACTGCGGTGGAGGGGCGACTGGGGGGCTGTGGGGCAAGGGTGTGGGGGTTTATCACAAGGAGGAAGAATACGGATGTACACCGAACTCCTGCATTCCCGTGCTGTATCTTGTAGCTGCGTCTGCACAGACGTTCATCGTGTGCGACGTTGCGAGAGCATCTGTGGTGCTACTTCATGGAGCTGTTAATGGAGGGATGTAGAAACTGCAGGCCATCGAGTCCTTGAGCGCGCTGTGTTGCTGCACAAAGAAGAATTGGTGGGTAGGACTTGGGAATGTCCTTCGGCAATCCAGAGAGGGTGAAGTCTACATCAGTGCTTATGTCTGTCCTGCACCTTCGCTCTTTGAGTGTTGGCGGTGGTTGGGGGGCGAGTAGCTTGGCAGGGCGCGCATCGTTCCGTTGAGCCTGTTCCGGTACTGCCTCGCGGGGCTACTGCTACAACGATAACGACCATTACCTTGCGGCGCGCCCACAAGCGGCTGCTCTAGTCTCAGCACCGTCTAGCCCAGCTCTTCTGATTCGCACGGACATTATGTTTGCTCGTGCTCGAACATCGCCGGATGCTGGGCCGTAGGATGACCGTCCTGCATGCCTCAAGTGCGGAGATACACGTGCGGCCAATACGCAGGGTGCTTTGCATGCTCCGGCGAGCTCTCGATGCCGTGTAGACCAGAAATGAGCGCTCGGTTCTAGTGTCCTCTTTCTCCCGTCTTCCGTCTCTCGCCGGCGCTCTCAATCATATGGTGCCATTCCTTAGGGTGTGGATTGTCCATGCACTATCACGTCGACTTTGGCTCAGGGCCGCTTTGGGCGTACCCATTGCCGTCCCCTCTCGCCGAACGGACCGTCCAGTACCAACTTCGTTCGGCATGACACTAGCTTGGGGGGCTATAAGCGAAATTCCATACACGTGTCTGGTGCAAACCCGCATAGGCCTTCCTTGAGCGCGTCTTGACGCTGCTCGGGTAGAAATCCTGGACTTTGCTACCCAACTGCACTGGACTCCCTCTGTCTGCTCTTGCAAGTCGCGGAACTCTCAATAATCTTTCTGTGCTTCCTCCTCCTTGCCCCGCAACCCCAGCACCGCTGCTTGTTATCCTTCCTTCTTGTATCGTCGGCTATCCAATCCTCCGTCACTGCAATAGTCCACGTACTCCAGGGCTGGCACTTGCTCGCTCGTTACGCCTGACAACTCACCGATGCTGGAACTTTACCTGCTCCCTGTCTCAGTCAATGTCGGATTGGGCTGGACCGGTACTTCCCCTCCCTTGCTGTGTCTTTTTGGCGAGGATTCTCTTTGCGCATTTCAATTGCTGCATGAGGTCCCCTTCCCAGCACCCAAATTTTTTCGTCTTCCCCAGGAGCTAGACTCGGGATTGGGTGTAATTTTTCGTTGCGCATTCTGGGATTCCCAGACAAGCCCAGAGCTGCACAAAGAAAAAGTGGGGGGCTGTAGGAGATGTATATTGTATACAGACATCCCCCAGGCCTAGCTGCAGACGACCTGCCCTCTGACAGTCCAGCAGACTGTCGCAAGTAAGCTACTTGCAGCACATGGGCAGGGGGATGAATTGCATACGTCCTTGATGGACCAGGCCAGGCTAGCCGCTGGACGACCTGCCCTCCAACAGTCCAACGGGCTGTTGGAAGTAAGCTGCTTGCAGCGCACAGGCAGGTGGAGGATCTGCATATGTCCTTGATGGGCCATGCCAGGCTAGCTGCAGGACTACCTGCCCTCCGACAGTCCAACGGACTGTTGGAAGGAAGCTGCTTGCAGGCCATGGGCAGGCAGATGGTTTACACAGGAGGATGGACTATGCTAGGCCAGGCCCACCATCCGACAGTCTATAGAGGACCGGTGTATGCCCTTGATGGGCTGAGTGCTCATCTGGAGCATGGGCCTCAGCTAGGATGGCTAGCATAGGTTCATCCGGCAGTCGAGCAAGCATCGAAGGGGACACCTTGCAGATCTCCTAGATGGAGGATGCACCCCTGACCTCAGCCAGAGAGGGGATGCGAGCACAATAACTCCTGCCGGCAGAATTTTTTCCTCCTGCTCAACAGCTGGCAGTCAGATCTGGGGGGCCATTGTGATGGAACTTAGACTTTTTGCTACATGTCCGCATATCTACCTTGGACATGGGGGGGCTCTGTGATGAGGGTATTAAAACATGCCCAAGGAAGACATGTCATATATGCTTACGTAGTATTATTCTGTATAGCTCGGGTAGCTAGATCATGTGATATGATATAACTTACTTGCAATCTGCTACAATGTCGTGAACACCTACTTGGAGGGAACCCCCCGCCCCGGACCCGCTGAATGCCTGAGCATGCGTACAACTGCTCCACGGTCTCGGTGCTGCGGAGTCCCCATCCAAGGGTGACATGGATCCTAGATGAAGGGTTACAACACGGGGAGGGCCCGAGTCGGCGCCTCCCGTCACACATAGCTGCACCGGATACGATATCCGTGCGCGCTTACCTC
>JARKIC010003403.1:0-22949 GCA_029378375.1 Mycena olivaceomarginata | reverse complement strand
CGTTGCCGATGTCACGGAAGGGCTTTCGGCGCTCCTTTTTAATGTAGCCCACAATAAGAGCCTTCTCAGGGCTCGAGAAGATGGCTGGGCGTCCACTACGAGGGCGATTGGCGGTCGAGCCCGTGTCCTGGAATTTTTCCAGATCTTTGGGCCGTCCATCGATTTATGCCGTGATCGCGGGCCGCACGGCTGACGTTGCCATGGGTCTTTACTGCCCCAATGAATCGATTCTTCCGGGGAGAGTCCAGTTGGCGATTGTTAGTATGTCGAGGCATATGGTGGTGGTTGGTGATTGAAATTGGTGCACGGGTTATGACGCAATGTGGTTATTTGTATTTACTTTTGGTGATGAGGAGTATTGGACGCTTGAATACTTCTTACGGAGTGAATTGACGAGTGCATGTCAAGTAAAGTAAAGCAATTGAGTTGGGAGTGTAAAATGGTGCTGGAGGCAATTAAAAACAGCTTATAAGAGTTCAAATGGGCCGTGCATCGAAGGACTCGGGTGTCCGGTGCTTGCTGGGCTGAGAGCAGATACATCCGCCCGCTGAAGTCAGATGCATCTGCCCATTTGACGAGTGCATGTCAAGTAAAGCAATTGAGTTGGGAGTGTAAAATGGTGCTGGAGGCGATTATGAACGTCTAGATTATGAGAGTTCAAATCGGTGCGCGAGTACCTGGCTGTACCGATACCACATGACCATTGAGAGTTTGCTAGCACTCCGCCCATCAAAGTCAGACGAGTGAGTATAAAGTAAAGCAATTGAGTTGGGAGTGTAAAATGGTGCTGGAGGCGATTATAAACGGCCTAGACTACAAGAGTTCAAATCGGTTCCGCTTGCCTATATGTGGCTGTGCTGAGAGCAGATGCATCCGCCCGTCAAAGTCAGATGCACCCGTTCACTAAAGCACTGAATAGTGCTGTGTAATCCCCACGTTGAATTGAACAGCTGGAGCCTTTGGTATGGAATATAGGTGCAGATGAGCAAGTTTGACCTTGGCAGATACATATGTCTTCATCGGCGGATGTATCAGTCGCACCATCAAATCCAAGAATTTTCGTAGTGCTGGATTGTGTTATTCAAGAAATTGGAGATAGTAGAGATGGTATATTGTACGGGCCCGCTGGATTGCATTATTCAAGGAATTGGAGGTAGTAGAGATGGTATATCGTACGGGCCTGCCAGTGTAAGTAGTTCTGGTGCATTTCGTATGGCCTAGAAGCGTGGTAGGAGTCGTACATTTCGATATCCAGGGCCTCCCAGTCTGCTAGCAACTGCATAACCTCTACCCGCAACACGTTGATGAAAGCGGACCATCCCATTTGTGTGAGATCCACCCGGCGGCGGCGATCATCTTCTTTCTGCTGGCGCATGCGAGTCCCATCGATAATCTGTCCCAGACATTCAGTGAAGTAGTGGAAACTGTGGGGGTCGGTCTTGTCCATGTCCATTCGAAAGTATGAGTCAGTCTCATTGGTGTCCGGCCGAAAGGGTGGCTTCTCCATCCACCGCTGCAAATTGTCTGCAAGATTCACAATCTGGTTGTGAGAAAGGAAGTCTGGATCGCCAGCCAGGAAGTCCTGGTACAGTATTTCGGATTCGGGGAGTGGGGCATGGTAGAGGTTGTGGATCTGGTACGGGAGGGCCGGAAGGTGGGGGATGCAGTGCAATGGACGAGGATGATTGTGCCTGCCGGTGTTGTGGATGTACAAGGCACACTTGGATGCAGCACGAACGGTTTTAGCACTGCCGGGTGGTCAGCTTATAACTCTTCGTAGAGGCCATGGAGGCAAGCTGAGCACGTACCTTTCACTCTGAGAGTATTTGCGATCTATTTCACGGCGGGCACAAGCCTTTGCAGCCTGTGTGAGATGTTTGGCTCGTCGACCCATGAAGATGGGGGTGGTACGGGTCAAAGTTGCTACCAGACCCAGTCGACCTTTCGGATGATACGGTGTACCGTATTTTGCATGGCAGATAAAAATCTGAAAAAAATGAGAACGACTCCGGAATGTATTCAGTCGCATATTGCATACCTCAGACCCGTCACATCCACCAGAAATGAGACCACAGTGAAAAGATTGCAGTTGACCGATCTTTATTCGTCTGCTCATTGGTTGATCTAGTGAGGTAAGGCGTCGCCGAGGACACACCACTGTGAATGGTATTTCTTCTTGGAGATGTCCAGGGTCATTTAGCGAGTGTTCAGGGGCATTTAGCGAGGCGTCAATGTCTGCCGATTCGGTGGATGGATCCGTCTGCCGATTCGGTGGATGTATTTGCCTCTGAGCAGAGGTGTCTGCCATGCTCAGAAATGTGGCAGAGTCGAGCGAGAGGTGAATGTTGAATCGCGATCCAAGTGTGCGGCGGAAGTGCAATTTGGGGACAGATGTGGAGGGAGCGGATACATCGGTCGAAATCGGCCGATCATCTGCTCCTAAATTTGGCTGCTCATTATTTCTGCTTCCCCTTCACCAACGACATTCCTCCACCGTGCCCCCAGCAACTGTCTTTCTTGTTCCCTCAAACACCTGCATTCATCTTCTGTTCTCTCAAGCGGTGGCTTTTCCCGGGAAATAAAAAGCCCTGACGGATCCATCCGCCACTTTCGTGTCTTACGCGAGGGTCGCGCTGCGCTGCGAGACGCGTGGCGCCGCCCTCCCTACGTGCTGTTCTACGCGACTTCTGGTAACCTATGCCTGGGCTGCCGTTCTTGAGCTCCAATAACCCGTCTCTAGTGATCTCCTGGCAACCCAGCCTTTTCTGTCTTTTCTTCCGGTCTTGAATCTCTTGAATTGTGAGTACGATGCTCCCCTTGTGCATCTAAGTGCTAATATACCTCAGATTCCAATGGCTTCCTCCACTAGCGGCGCCGCCTTCTTGTTCACACCTGACTCACCTCCTGCCTCGGGTGGCACGCTGCCCGAAAGCCCGCACACACCCACTCCTGCGCCCCGCGTCGGCATCAGTGGCACCTCAGCCATGCTCACCACCCCTGGATCTGACGTGTCTGATTGGGTTCCAAACGATCTGGCAATGGCTAGTCCGACCGTTTTCGACAATTTTCCGGATCTTTCAACGCCGCAGACCAGTATGCAGGGCCCACGACCCAGCCTGCCAACGTGGACTGCATTGCCGCTCAGCCAGCTCAACGCACGGGCGACGCCGGACACATCTGCCCCCCCTCCACCCTATTCAGTCAATCCTCCTGACCACGATGCACACAACAGCGAGGACGAGGAGATTGACGAACTGGAATATTCTCCAATTCGTCCACCCCCACCCGTCTCCGCACCGGCCCTGCCCGTCTCTGCCCCAGCCTCACCCGTCTCTGCCCCGGCCTCACCCTCCCCGCTGGTGCCAGATTTCTCCACGTCAAGTTGGCGCGACATCCCCGGCCACCCGTGGCCCCAGGCCCAGAGGCTTCCCCTCCCATTACAGGGTTACAGCCCTGACGATGCAGACGATGACAGCGCCAGCGTCAAAGGAGGAGTGACAAGGCCAGGAGCTGACGAAATCGACAACGTGGGGATGCAGGACGTGGGGATGCAGGACGTGGGGATGCAGGACGTGGAAATGCAGGACGATGATGCGCAGGACGACGACCAAGTTGGTGGTGGACGGCGCCGGTCGGCAACGCCTCCAGAAACACTGTCCCCCACCAGGTTGCGGACGCGAATTAAGCTTACTTCGCGTGCTGGCCCCGACATGGTTCATGTGGCGGGGCTCCGTGCAGGGCTGCGGCCATCCACCCCACCATCGACCCGGCAATTCTGGAGTCTCCCCTGCGTCCGGATCCTCTGTCTTCCTCTCCATTGCCCTCTGCTTCCACCGCACTCCCCGCACCGCCGCCTGCACGGCCGTTCCCGCCTCACCGGTCCCATCCATCACTTCTGCCCCCACCCCATTTCCCCCTCCTCCAATTCACACCTCGCCCTCATTCCGCTGTCTCCACACCTCGCCCTGAGTCCGCTGTCTCCACTGCAGTGGCCATTGAGGAGGAAGCCACTGACGCATTTGCAGACGGATCTGTCGAGATGGGCGTGGATGCATCCGTCGAGATGGGTGCAGATGCGTCTGTCGAGATGGGTGCAGATGCATCCGGCGAGATGGGCGCAGATGCGTCCGTCGAGATGGGTGTGATGCATCTGGCGAGATGGGTGCAGATGCATCCGGCGAGATGGGTGCAGGTGCATCCGGCGAGATGGGTGCAGATGCATCCGTCGAGATGAGGGCGGATGCATCCGATGCGGCTGACGACTTTTCCAATGGCGACGAGGTGGAGAGCCCACGGCGCGGCCGCCCAGACAAGACTAAATTGGATGCGGTGGCCGCGTGCCACGCAGCCATGGATGCCCTTGTCAAGAACTGCGCATTGGCAACGGGTCTGAGCCAGGAAAAAATCCTGCGCTTGTACCATCATGTTCCCACCCCGTCGCGTTCCTCCAATGCTTGGAACATCTATCAAAGATATGCGAACACATTGGAGAATCGGGCTGAAGAGTTGGTACGAGCGGATACTGCCGCGGTGAAAGCCAACCCGAGCTTCGTATTGGTACCTACCCCTGCTGGAGAAGACCCTCGTCCGCTCACCCCGGACGAAGTCAAGGCGGCATGGCCCCTGTTCCGAAAGGCGTACGGCAAGGAGCATACACAGCTACTCGATGACTGGGAGGCCCTCGAGCGGCTGAGCAACGAGATCAGCATTGGGACGCGCCACCGCCAGTTCACGCGTACTACCAGGGACATTATTGGGATGGTATGTCCGCCGTATTTTCTAGATCTTCGTTGCAGATAACTAACATGTCTATCAGCTCAAGAAATTCGCGATGAAGTTTGGCTTTCATAGCCTCTTCATCATGACTGGTTCCTACCTCAACGAGGATGGGAAGCTGGCTGTCCTCCACTCTACTGGGGGTTTACAAAAGGTGACTATTTCTTCAGGTCGTCTCGGCTCATATTAATCCAAAGATTAGCTCTTGTCGACATTGCGGTCGGATCTGAATGATCACGATGTGGTGGCCCTCGCCAAGCTAGCTGCATAGTAAGTGGTTTTATTCATTCAAGTTCTCCTATTCTAAATCCCCACCAGCACAGAGGAGATTGGTTTCACGCTGCTCGGTGGGGACGAGGACACGCAGATGGCGGATGTATCCGTTGCATCACGTGCCGAGGCAGCAGCTGCATCCGTCGGCAAAGCGGAGAAGGTCTACAAGGGGAGGAGCGCGCCCCAGCCTGAGGTGATTGACCTGACCACGCTCCCTGTCAAGAAGCGGGAGCAAGTGCTGCGCCAATCGCGCCACCAGAAATCCGTGGACGACACCCACTCCTTGCAGGACATCATGACAGGTGCCTCTAACGAGGATGTAGGCGTCGACATCTATCGGGAGAAGAGTGGGCGCTCCAAAGTTTTTGGCTGGAGGAGGCTCGACGTCATTCTCTCTGAGGGCGACTTCATCATCAAAAATTTTCCCGCTTCTGTCCGCCACCCTGCCCAAATGCCTGCCACCCGGGCAACGAGTGCTTGGCGTGTCGCTGAGCGTGACGCACTTCGAACTGCTCTGGCAGCCAGAACAGGCGGCCCGCACCAAGGTCTTCGTGTGGAGCGGCGCAAGTACGAGCCGGGTGAGTTCAATTAATGTCGATGGCATCTTTTCCAATACTAATTATACTGGCAGGCGCCGTAGTTATTTACTCGCATGACTACACCCTCACACCGCCTGAAGGTCCGCCCGACTCCCCCTTAGTTCGCAAATTCTGGCGGTCATCGAATGGTGCACCAGTCAACTGCACCGATGGCAATCGTGCCGTCTGGCACATGCAATATGATCTCGATGCGCCACTACAACACTCTCCCCGAACCCTGGTACAAGCCGGTGCGGAGGCGGGCTTGAATGATGAGGAGGAACAGGAGGATTCGGATGAAGACTCTCCGGCACCGGAAAACGGGAGGGGGAAGGCGAAGGATAAGGGGAAAGGAAAGGAGAAAGAGAAGGTGAAAAGGAAGAGGAAAGATGCGGACAAGGACGGGAAGCCACAATGCCGGCAAAGCGAGTGAAGAAGACAGCGCCGCGGGCAACCTCTACACGTCCGGTGCCGGCGCAGGCGCCCATGCAGGAAGGGGGAGGTCACAGAGGTAGTGCAATGCGGGATTTGGATGGCGACAGAGCGGATAATGGTGAGGATACATTACCTTGCCCTTTGAGATCTGCCCTGGCGGGCTCGCGCTCGGAGTCTCAGCGCAAGGACCAATCCGTGCGTTGGGACATCGCCGAGCACAGCTGGTTGCGCGAGGACGAGGACCAGCCATTGCAAGATCTCAAAAGACGTCTTGAAAGCCGTCATACCACTGCCGACCCCCCGCTGCCATGCCTGTGGACGACGGCAACAAGTCCGAACTCACCCCACTGCCATCACCTAGACCCCAACCCGTACCACCGCCGCGTCGTCCAGCTGCAGGAGCACGACATCAACCTGCCAACCGGCACAGTGCGGATACGTCTGTCGGGCGCCAAGCGGACTCGTCTGCCAAGCCTGTGGACGACGGCAACGAGTCCGAACTCACCCCGCCGCCATCACCTAGACCTAGGCCCCAACCCGTACCACCGCCACGTCGTCCAGCTGCAGGAGCACGACGTCAACCTTCCAATTGGCGCAGTGCGGATATGTCCGTCGGGCGCCAAGTGGACTCGTCTGCCAAGCACAAGGCAGATACATCCGGCGGTCATGAACGAGTCCCTGCAGCCTCCACCACCCTTCCACCCACCAGCATCACTCGTCGTGTAACGCGGTCAAGCACTACCGCCACTGCCGCCTCCAGCAGTTCAGCCGGCCCTCCCAACGCAGTCGCCGGCCCCTCCAAACCCTCACAAAAGTGGCAAAACCGGCTCGTTCAATGCAGTCGCCTCCTCCTCGAAACTCCCACCAACGGATTCAGGGACGCTATACAGCATCAAAAACCCGCAGCCCATTGGCCGGTGGTACGAGGTCGACAATGCAGTCTTCGGCCGTCTGGGGATGAAAGGGCCGGTAGAACCGCCCGCTGATGATGCCGCCTTTGGCGCACCCCCGCCGCCCGCTAATAATACAAACCTTGGCGCACCCCCGCCGCCCGCTAATGACACTGCCCTTGGCGCACCCCCGCTGGCATCATTTGGGCCGCCAGGGCCGCTGCTATCCGCTGTGTCGTCGGCCGGACTGCCTAGCACGTCTGTTGGACCCACTGCCCCTGCCTTGCCCACCCCATCCGCGCTCATCGTGCCTGCTGCAGCGCCTGCTGCAACACCCATCGTGCCTGCGGCACCGCCCATCGTGCCTGCTGCCCTGCCGTTCCTTTTGACCCCGCTGCTGTGGTGTCGGCAGTGGCACAGATTGATCAGTTCATGGCGGCATTCAAAGGGTATTCCATTGAAGATATTGCAGCCGCTTTGCAGAATATCAAGAAGTGATGTTGTGTGGTACTAGAATTTTTTTGGACTGGACGCATTCTCCTCGCTTTCTATATTGCTCTGACCGTAGAATTCCGCCCATATTGTAGAATAGACATCTTGGATTATCTTGTGTATCTATACTGGCCTTCGTTCGATGTACATTTTAGATATTTTGTACAGATATAACATCTTGGTCTCGTATATATACGTATTGTATATATAACATCTTGGTCTTGTATATATACGTATTGTATATATAACATCTTGGTATTGTATGTGGAATCGGGTGAGTTGGGTGCCTGGAAAGATAAGAAGACAACAAAAAGAGGCAAAACGAAGCTGGTGGCGGATACATCCGCCGGTTGATTCAACGGGCCAGAGCCAAGTCAGGGAGGGACACTGGAGTGTTCAACAAGTTGATTCAAACACTCGAAAGAATTAGAGACAAAATAGCAACTGGAAGTGCAGAGAAATGAGAGACATAATATGGAGCAGATACAACCGCCAGGATACTCGCCCAGCCGAGGTCCAGTACTAGAGCCGTTGGGGTCCCACCAAGGATGCCGGAATCCGAGTAGATACTTGCCCAGCCGAGGTCCAGTACACACCCAAAGATTTTACTTCATACAGAGACCACAAAATTGAAGCCATCCCGAAGTGGACTAGCAGACGTGTCCGGCGGTACATTCACGAGGCCAAGATTTGAGTCGCCTTGAGACTAGGAGTGAGCGAAAGACATAGGATTCCAGAAGGAGAGAGACATGGATTGCAACAAGAGGAAGCCACTGAAGCAATGTAGGTAAATATCGAGGGAGGGCGGTTGTGGAAGACAGCACATATTACGTATGGAACACGGCACATATCACGCGGCGCAAAAATAGAATTGATGGTCTCAATGGGAACATATGACTCACGTCCGCTTGGCGGAAGTGGGCCTCTTAGGGGATTTACGCTCATACAAGATAAACCCCCTAAGAGGCCCTTTACGTAATTTAGGCGGACCTCCCTTAGGTGTGTGGTGCGGTCGGATGCTAATTAAAAGGGTATCATGATGATCATGGTTAACTCAAGTTAAGTTAAATTACACCAGCGCAGTCCTTTGGTGTGTCAAGTAACTCAATCCTCGGGATAAATCCGAGGAGTCGGCTTTCGAATCAGCAGTAGTCGCCACCGTTTCAGTATGGCCACTGGCCGCCAGTGGCACCGGATTAATATTGAAGGCCGAAGCTCGGTGGGCGGACCAGGACGGTGGCATTCTCCCTAGCACCTGGTAGCAATGGAATCTGGGACCAGATATCGCTTGGGGCTAGTACTGCAGCTGGTCACAGTAGCCATGACCGTGGAATCAAGCCAAGTAGTTTCAAGACTGACACAGTTCAAGCCAAAAGTCGGAGGGGAGGATGCGGTCTGCATCACGGTGGTAACATCGAATTCGGCCATCATTCTAGTCTCCCCTAGGCAGACACTTCAACAACTTTGAGCTCGTACCTCGCTTGTTGAAGTCTGCTGTTTACCACGGGGTAGGATCGCAGTAAAAGCTTATTATGTAATTTTAGGTAATCAGATTCCGATTTTTCTTCCTGCTGCATGGGAAACACCAATTTTGACGAGGATTTTTGGGGATGATGTCTTCTGCTGTGGTTCAAACATTGTACTGCTTCAGAATTTTTAAATATGAGGTCTAATGCACTTACTAGAACAAGCCGTTTTGGCTTGCGAGTGCCACGTGATTGATGGATCGAATTTCGGCTGAGACGCAAAATGAGTTAAGACTTGCCCAAAAAAATCGGAGAAAAATAAGAGAGTGTCTAGTACCCGTGGAAACGTCCCTGGATGCAGAACAGCCCATACTTATACGGCCCACACGGAGGAACCACAAAAATGATGGAAAGTGCAGCCATCAATTACGTAATAAGGTTTTACTACGATCCGAGGCCTGCGGTAAACAACAGACTACCATCATTCGGCCTCTGATCCCACTTTCATTCTCCGCCGCGTCCTCACCTCACCTCATCTCTCCCTCTCCCATTAATCACCACCCAGGCTCCATTCCCTCTCTTTCTCTTGTTTTGTAACGTGAGGGGCGGGGATCAGGAAATCACTGAGCATTCATCGAATTTCGCAACCAGTCTGTGCCAACAAGCAATAAGGCAAGTTACAAGTTGGCTTAGGCTGGTGTGCTACAGTGCCAGACAATCAAAGTCAACAAATTTGATGGTCCATTTACCTGGGTCTCGGCAGGTCATTGGTAAGCTTTTAAACAATGGGAAAGGTGTTTTTACATCCAAATGGTTCATCTGGCACGAGCCGATTTCCCTCAAACTAAAAAATAAGTTTTGACCCGCCTCAAAATTTTGGCCAAGCACCGAAAATTAGCTGAAAAATACCTTCTTAGCCACCAGGAGGATTTTGCCAACCAGATCTCTATACTTGAGCAAGTCATCACCAAGGCTGGACACCTTTGTATTTTCCTTCCCAAGTTCCATTGCGAGCTTAATCTGATTGAAATGGTCAGTAATTTCTTTCTCTATTCTAACTCGGATTTGACTGAAAAATACAGTACTGGGGTTGGTGCAAATACCGTTACACCCGCCAGATCGAGAAGAAGAACACTTTTGATCAAGCAAAGAAAGCTGCCTTTGATTGCCTTGACGCTTGCCTGACCGAGGTCATCAGAAAGTTCGTAAATCGTTCTTGGCGCTTTATAGATGCATATCATAAAGGATTGATGGGGGACGCTGCTGCATGGGCAGTAAAGCAGCAAAAGGGGCATCGGAAGGTGTCACAGACGGCAATGCTGAAGCTTGCTCCGGGGGGCATTCCTAACACCTATAGATCCCAAATCCCAGCTCTAGTTAGAGTTGTTATATGGGCCCGGTAGACAATCCCAGTTAGAGAGACATCCGGTCGGCGCTGCCATGCTGCAGAATATGCTGCAGATGTTGCTGCAGATATGCCTTCCCGCAGGTCTCCCCCATGCTGCAGATATGCTGCAAAGACTTGGAGCATTTTCACGCACATGGATGACATAAGTCCGACGTGCCGACACATCAGACGTCGGGCTCGGTATTACCCAAAAAGGAAACTTGTGTATTAACAGCGTAAAAAGTCGCAAAAATACACACAAAATACACAAAAAAAAACTACCGCCCCCCCCATTCGGCCCGCAGGCTACCAAACCTTCACCCCTGGAGGCCCTTTCCCTTTACCCTTCCCCCGCACCGTATTGGGTCTCCCACTCCCCGAGGGCTTAGAGGTGGTGGAAGCCGCGTCAGTTGAGGCGTTCCGGTTCGCATCGGGGGAGGAATTCGGAGTGGGTGCGTCATCGTTGCTAGAAGAGGCCGTGGCAGTCATCGCGGTGTGGTAGAGTGGCTTCAGCTTCGGCCTCGCGTTGCTGCCCTCCTCCGTCCTCTGCGCTTCCCGACCGGGCCATTGTCATTGCCCTCCCCCATGCTCTGCCCGCTTCCGCTTCGTGCCAGCCTCCCCCGCCGCTCCTCGACGACTTGCTGGACGACTTGCGTCTCGCCTTGTCATTAGCCTCCCTCCCCTTCTGCACGAGTGCGTGCAACCTGTCCTTTGCCATGGCGGGCCTGGACTTGGCATTGCGCTTGTGCAGGGGGGACTCGTCCTCCTCGTCCTCGTTGCGGGCAGACCGCTTGGACGTGCGGCTCAACTTGGCGGGGAGCTTACACGGGCGCGATTTGGACGGGCACGGCTCCTCCTCGTCCCCCTCCTCCTCGTCTTTGTCCTCGTTGCGCGCCGGGGGCTTGGGCGGGTGTTTGACTTTGACGGGGGCTTTGGCATGCGCGGCTCCTCCTCGTCCCCCTCCTCCTCATCGTCGTCCTCGTCACGCGCTGGGGGCTTGGGGTGCGCATTTGAGTTTGACAGGGGGTTTCGGCGCGGCGGCTCTTCCTCGTCCCCCTTGTTGTCGTCCTTGTCGCGCACAGGGGGCTTGGGTGCGCATTTGGGTTTGACAGGCTGCTTCCGCACGCGCGGCTCCTCCTCGTCCTCCTCATCCTCGTTCTCGTCGCGTGCAGGGGGCTTGGGCGTGCATTTGGGTTTGACAGGCGGCCTCCACGCGCGTGGCTCCTCCTCGTCCTCCTCGTCCTCGTTCTCGTGGTGCGCAGGGGGCTTGGGCACGTGTTTGGGTTTGACGGGCGGCTTCCACACGCGGGGCTCCTCCTTGTCCTCATCCTCATACTTGTCCTCCACGATCGCCCCTTTCTTTGCCTTCCTCTCCTTCCTCCCCTTCGTCTTCTCCTTCACCTTGACATCTCCCCTCTTCACCATCTCGTCGTACTGCTCGATTAGCTTTTGCTTCTCCGCCGACGTCAAAACCTTCCACCACGTGGTACCACACTTGAGAGAGTTGAGCAGGGTTTGCAGCGGGCCCACAGCTGACTGCAACAACATGCGCTGAAGTCTACGCCCTCAGGCCAGTTAACCAAGCCCAACCCCTTCCCACGCACTAACTTCGAGATGTAGTTCTTGTAGTTCATCGCGCACTTCATGACATTTAAGATTGTCTCTGCTCACGTCGTCGGTGTGTTGCCTTCCCCAGAGAAAACGATAACCTACGGAGGGCCGGTAGTGATGATCGATGTGCACTCCTGCTGCATGCCCAGCAGCTTATTCTTTGCCGTTTTTCCTGCACGTAGCCACGTTGAGCATTCCCCCTGGTTTCTTCCCAGAATGTCTACGTACCTTGCTCATGGCTCACTGCCCATAACTCAAAGAGGTGCGCCACGTCGGCCGGATCCCTCTTCAGAACTTCCTGAAAGAAATCTAGTGCTCCCCAGGACTGAATGGTCCCTGGGAGCGTTTTGTCGTGGGAGTGGCTGCGCGTGAACATGGCGAAGCCTATCATCCCCATGCATTCGGCGAGGTTCGTGATCTGCCCGCTGCTTCAGCTCACAAAAGAAATGAGTAAAGGCACCACATACCTCGACCATCAGACGGGTCCATCATGCATTTTGCGTCTGCAGCGGCGGACAGGTGGTTGGCGTGGGTACCTCTCGCTTTCGCCTTACGCTTCTCCAGGGTGTCCTTGATCATCTCTTTCTCCTCCTCTCTGCTGAACCCCTCTAGCATCGACGGATTGTCGGCCACCATTGCCTTGACCTCGGGTATCGTGTATCAGTCGCCGACCCCACAGCCTACGGAGCACCGGCATGTCAGTACAATTAACAATACGGCTGCGGTGAAAACCTACCTGCATTCAAGCCAGCCATAATGCGCGACACTTTCGCATTGTACAAGCTGGGCTTGCGCCGCCCACCGTAAGTGGACAGCCCAAGCATTCGCTTGCGCACCTCCGCGACCTTCATTCCATGCTTCTCAGCCACCCCATGCTGTGGTCCCAATACAAAACAACCCGACACGGTTCCAAGTGCGCAATGCATAATACGGCGAATATCGTCGGCGTGGGAATCCTTGCTGAAAGCGGTTCTGAGCGGCTTCGCGGCATCCCTCGCTTAGCGTCGCTCAGCGCAGGGCGCTCGTTGGCCGCCCTTGGGAGCTTCGGCACCACGGCGGACTTTGAAAGCCATGCACGGGATCTACCGAACGGACTCCGGTTCGTGGGCCCGGGCATTTGTTTGACTCATCAAGATTACCAAATAATAAAACAGCCAAAAAGGCCTCTTGCTATACGTTACAGGTCGTCCCCGTCGTCGTCCGGATCACCTACCGAGCCCTCCTCGTCCTCGCCTTCCAGCCCCCCCTCTCCCTCGCTTTCCGCCGCAACCCAGTTGTCATCCTCCTCATCCTTTTCGTCGTCACCCGCATCCGGGGCCGGGGCAGGCTGCGGGATCGATTCCACCTCCTCGGCCCTATCCAGGCCTGCCCACTGCTTCTCGAACTTATCCGCGATGTCGCGGAATAGCTTGGCCTGGCGCAGCGCATACGCTCGAGCCCCCTCAGCATGATACCCGCTGAATTCCTCCACAACACACCGATCCTCCCACCATTGGGCTTTCCAGCGCAGGGTGATCGGTATACGGCGCATTTCCTCCTTCAGGAGGAGCACCTCCTCCGTCCAGCGCCGCGTTCTTGCCCACCCCTTCGCCCACTCCGCCCGTAGTCCTAGAACTAATTAGCTAGAAATTCTGTATTTAAATTGGAAACAAAAGCCATACCTTGCATTATCGCCTCGTTAGAACCCGCCGCGGACGTATCAACCCCCATCCAAATCCAGGAGATGGTGCGGTGGCCCTCGCTTGCACGGCCCTTACCCCGCTGGCCTTCCTGCACACCCTCCCTGTGATCCGCCTCCGTCGCCACCTGCCCACCTGCCGCTTCTTCCCTCGCACCTTCCGTTTGCTCCGTTGTGCACCGTCCTCCTCCGCCTCCATACACCGCAGATCCTTCTTTGGATTCAGTCGCCGCCATTCCACTCCTTCGTCCCCGACTAATTTCCGCTTTGCCTCCCACGCCGCAACGTACTTTTCCGCGTGAATCCTGATTTTCTCGTCGTTGCGATCCAGTAAACCCCGCGTCCGAGTCGTCGCGCCTTGGTGGCGCGCATTGTCGTGCTTGTAGGTATTGAAGCGGGACTTGATGAACAGTAAATTCCGGATCTCGTCGAGGGCGCTGCGCATTTGACCATCCCGCAGCTTTGTTTCGATCCCACGACCCCCCGATTGCAGGTCGCCCGCTGCTCCTCCGTCAGCGCTGACGGCAGAAACAGGGGGACGTTCTCGACGCGTCCCGCCTCTTCTTCCTTGTCAGGCGTCGGCGTCGGGCGGTCCGCCAGTGCCTGCAGTGCGGCGGGGGGTGTACGCGATCTGCAACGCGCGGAAGCGCGCAATGTATCTGCTGAGTTTCGTGCGGCTCTCCACAAGCGCCGTTGTTTGTTTCGTTGTCTGATCCTTGCGCTTTTCCGCTTCAATACGCACGAGCCGCCTATCATTTTATCTCAATTACGATCTCGAAAATGAATTGTGCGACGCTTACTGTTGCTCCTCAGGTCCAGCCCCGCCAGAATGAACGCGCTGGGCGTGACATTGTGTATTGCAGGGACTCCCTTCTCAGCTTCCGCAGCCTCTTCCTTTGAATATTCCAAGCGAATGTCGTTTTCCGTTTTGCCTTAGCCGCTGTCAGCCTTCAAAAAATTAACCCGCATCACGATAGACTTACCTGATTTGGGATTGCGTATGGGCTCGGTTTCGACGAGTCTGCCTCGAACGCGTCCACATCCGCCTTCCACCGTGCCACATGCTCGATCTGGTTGCTCGTGAACGTCTCCAGCGCTACCATCTGGACGTTGCGCTCCGCGATGGCAGCCAGCAACCGTCTCTTGATCAGCGCCCCGAGCCCGATCAATTTCTGCCAATTCCAATGGCTCCAATGATCGTCGAGGGTGTCGTGGCGCGATCCGGGTCCCATCTCCCTGGTGCTCGTCGCCACGGGCCCGATGTTCGCCCACGGGCGTTCGATGCCTTCACCATCCGTCCGCGCTGACCCCGGCGTGTAATTCAGCGAGAACATCAGCTGACAGAACAGCTTATGGCCATAGATGTGGAGTTTGGGGATCAGGAACCGACACAGGGAGAGGACGAGCTCGAGGCGTATCATCGTTGGGAGTTTCAAGAGACGGGCTGCCAGGTTCTTGCTCCATTGACAGCAAATGTCGTACGAGATGAATTTGAGGAGCCCGTGGTGGTGGTTGCCGCATCAACGACGCGAAAATATAATCCATGTTCGCGTATCTGCCGAGTCGTTGTTAGCAGCTAGCCTCTGCCCGTCTTTCCAAATGCCTACCTTTCTCCCTTCTGTAAATCCGCCGCCCCACTCCTCTGCACGAACTCATGCCTCGCGCATACTCCCAACCCTACACCCGTACTCCCGTAGCCTCGTGAAAATTTCGTATTTGCGTAATCTAGGGCTGCTAAGCCGCCTGCAGGTGCTCATCTGTGGTGTGTCAGTTCTCCTCCCATTTCCAAGTCGTACACTTACCTCTTTCTGGTCCGTTACAGTCAATAGATACTCGCGGAACGGTCCGTCTTCCGTAAAATATGCCCACCCGGTGCCGAGCCCGGGGTCCTTCTTCTCGCTGGAGACCAGACGGCGTTTTAGGCGGAAACACGCGTCGATGGTGATGTACAGTATATATAAAAACCTAACATCCGTCAGCCGTATCTTCCGAATACCAAAGTATGAGACATACCTTTGCTCGCCGGTCGCCGACTCCCAGTCGTCCGGCAGATTGATACCAGGCTGCGGGCAAGCTGGACAAGTGACCGCCAGCTCGCCCGGATGCGTCTCCGCAACCTTTCGCTTCCCATCATTACCACGACCGGCGCGCTTGAGCATAACGATGGGTGCCGCCACATCCGCATTATGCGCATAAATGACTTATAGCGATCCTGTCAAAGCGTCATCAAAAACAAGGCAAGAGAACGGTAGTGGTGAGCTCATACCTTGATTTCTTCCAGCCCAGTATTCCCTGTAAGCTTTTCCAGCCCAGAATAGTAGTCGTACGTCGTCACTTTGCCTTGCAAAGTCATGATGTGGAAGGTGTCGCACGCGTGAATGTCGCGCACGTCTGAGGCTCGACGTTCGTTGCTGGAAACCATGCCGCACGGAGAGTCTGCTGAACTCTATCCCCAGCCTCGTGCGCACGCGCGCAACCGCAGTAATCCACCGAAACCGGATGCACCCCATTCGTGTGGATAACTCGGAAATCCTCGTGTCCAGGTTGGGGGTTGTTGCAGGCCTCGTAGCCAGTATGTCCGAGTTGAATGCGCAACCCTAATTCCTTCAAGCTGTCGCGTACAAAATGGTCCCGGTTCAGTGCTATTAATCAATCAGTTACAAATTCAGGCGCCTTGCCAAATGAGAGCGGACCTCAATGCGGTCCAGGGGATGGTCCCTGTGCTTGTTGACCATACATTCCGCGCACAGAAGGTCGGGATAGAAACAGTCTGTGCAGCGGTATTCGGGTTTGGGGCGCGTTTCTTCGCAGGGCACGCAGGACACCACAGTCGAGCCACATAGCCCTTGCCCTCTTGTCTCAAGAATTCCGCGAGATACTTGTCGATGTCTGGTACCCATTGCAGTAAAGTCGCGTCCTATCACACCGTGTCAAAACATCGACACAAAACAAAAGCACGAAAGATTTATACCGACGAAAGATAACGTTTGGCCCGGGCCTTCTTGGGACGCTCGGATGGGGGGATTGGAGGAGGCGCCGTCAAATCTTCAAAGCTATATTCGAAGTCGTCCCCGAAATCCGCGAAGTGTAATTGCTCGCGCCGCGTTTTCTTCATCGGGGAAGGAAGGTCCAGAGCATGAGTACTTTCGTGGGTGCGTCGCGCATCAGCCGAGATCGATTGTGAGGTGAAAGAAGGCCCTCCATCGCCAAACACATCCTCGAGACTGTACTCCAAGATGTCAGTGGGAGGAGGGCGCTTCTTCGAGCTAGACGCCCCCGAGACGTCATCCTTCCACTTCTTGTGGGAGAAAAAGCCTTGTGGCTGTGCATAACCGCTCGCAAAACAGTCCCAAAAAACAGATGAGATTTCGCGGGCGAGAACAGGACAATGGTACGAATAGGTAGCGCGAGTGTAAGACGACGTATGTATGTAAAAAAAAAAAAAAAGAAAAACACTCCGAGCACGACCAAGCAAGACCTCAAATCCCTCAATCCTGCCCGTGGCCGCCGTCGCTGCGGTAATACCGCCACTCCTCCCCGTACGACAAGCGGGCGTTGAGCTCAGACTCGAGCGAGGCGGTGCTACGAGACATGTCCCGTCTTGTCGGACTCATGCTCGGATTCCGACCCCTCGTCAGCTCGAACGTCTTGGAGGGTCTCGAGGATTTGGCGGCGATGAGCCGCACGCTTGAGGTCGGCTTCTACCTTGCGGCGCCGGGCGCGATTCTCCCTCCGCCACGAAATCACGTCGCAGGCGGGGTCTCGGGGTGATCATCGGGAAGGAACTCTGCGAAGTTCACCGCCGCGCTCAACGACGTGAAGGGCACCATCACAGGTTGCCAAGCCGCCGTTCTGCTTGGCGGTAAACCACATACGCGCTTCGCGATAGTCGGAGAATACGACGCCGAAGGGATTGTCCTGAGAGCGAACGGCGTAGACCTTCCGCCCCTGCGGTGCTTCAGAAGCAGGGGTCTGCCTCGCTGACTTGGTGGGAGAGCGGGGGAGCTTGGAGGAAGCGCCGCGAACGGGGGACGGAGAGCGACTGGAGATCGTCACAACGGCACAGATTTCGACCTTGTGGCGGAGGTCAGCGGCCGGACGGGAGTGAGGACGTAGGAGGTGGCGGCCTTCCCCCGGGGCGAGGCTGAGGACGAGATCGAGGTCGTGGAGGCTGTGGGTGGGCATGATCGCCTCGATCGCAGCCCGCCCACCAAGCGCTTTGAGCTTCCTTAAAATTGGTATAACTCTTGAGGGAAGCGGTGGGGTACTTGTTGTACTCGGCGCTGGCACTGGGCCTGTGGAATCAACACGACACGGTCAGCAATCATAGATCGAGGTTCTTTAGTAAAAAAGTCACCAAGACGCGTACGCGCCGGGCTTCTGGCAGTCAGGCCCGCTGACGAAATACAGCTTCTGGCCGGCCACAGGCTGCTGGGGTTGACCGGGGTCGGGATGGAAAGGTAGCTTGCAGCGAAAGCGACTGTCGGCCATGATCGTAGATCGAGAAAGAAATTTGTAGTTGCTTGGGCAATTGTGTTCGTCAGCAAAAGTCAGCCAAATTCAATCATCGAGCAACAAAATTTTCGATTCGTCTAGCAAGTAGCGTCCAGCAAATGAAGGCCGAGGTGTAACGCGTGGATGAAAGTTTTAACCCATTGCCGTTCCAAATCAACATCTCCTTCTTTCTCCTCTGACGTCCTCATTAACCCTTCGTGATCTCGAGATCGCGCAAACGAACCCATGCGGAATATTTCTTCGGGGACCACATAGGCCTCGTTTTGGGGCTTGAATCTTTCAGAAGAATATGAGGTTTGGAATAAAATATTTTCTGGCATAATACTCGCACCTCGGCCAATGATCTTCCACACCCTCGCCGTCGGTGCGACCAAACACGGGGCGCCATTGGCAACTACATGTTCTCATGGTCGATGGAAGGAGGCGAACAGGCGAACAGACGACTCACGAAATATCATATGATAAATGGCACCGCGAACCCGGACCCATCGTGCGAAGCAATTCGAGGTCTAGAGAAAGATATCTCTCGCCTTTCTGCAGGTTACTGCAGGATATCTGTCAGCTGTGCTTTGCAGTCGCGAGGATAACACACCTTGCTGCGCTCATGAAAGTAAAAAGGACAAGGAGCAATTCACAAATCAAATCAAAAGTTCGGTTAAAAAAACAGCACATGAACAAGATTTGCATGTATCAATCAGGCGCATGGAATGTTGCCACCGTCCTCCGAGCCACCGCCGTCGTGGTCGTGATCGTCCTCGGGCTCGCCCTCGAGTAGGACGTCGCGTACGGCTGCCCAGGCTCGGTCTTGAGCGCGTGCGCCGCGACGGGCGTCTCGGGCACGTTGCTTTAACAATATGGTGGCCCTACGAGCAAGAACTTGAGTAATATAAAGAAAACAGGTGGGGTGTCTGTACTTGTGGTCGGCCTTGGCCTTGGCGACGACCTGGCGAGCATAACGGGCATCTGCCGCCAACCGGCCTCGATGTCTGTGAATTCGAAGTGAAGAGTTAATATTGAGGGGGAAATTCAGACACACCTTGTGCGATACCTCTGATCCGCTGCGTGGCGTGCCGCACGCCTTGCTATCTGCTCTTCTTTCGGTCGAGTGTCTTCTGAGGCCCGCAGGCGAGCCATGCGTTCTCGTGTCTTCGCATTGCGTTGTTCAGTGTGACGCGCGTCGTACTTGCGCGAACTCTCCCGGCGACGTGCCTTGCGCTCTTCCTCGTCGAGTTTGACTCGGGGCATGAGGGTGTTAGGAAATGAGAGACAAAAGAGAGCGGAAATAGAGATCGGCACTCACTCGGGAGTTGCCGGCAGCCCAGAAAAGGGTAATGCCAATGATCTTTTCATCCACCATGCTGCGGGGGGTTTTCTTGAGGCCTTCGTCTTGGGGGTAGTTATGTTTCTGATTTTTCCTGATTTTTCCATATACATTTTGTTGTCTTTCAATTTTTGAAAATTGAGGTCGTCAAAACCTGTTTGCACAGTTCAACATTGCAAACGGAAACTCAAGAGACCGCTGGTGCAAGACGTCTCCCCGGTGCTGTGACAAAACTTTGGTCAGAAATGTAGTATGAACCCGTTGGACTGCTCACGATTTTTAACCGATTTTTTGCGGCGCATAACAAGGCCGTACGCAGGCTCAAAGACCCGAGACGAGTGCACGATCGGTACGCGTGGCGTGTGCGCGATTTATATCCGCTCCATGGACACATACAGCTGCCAGATTCGACACCGGTTTGTGTGCCGCGTGTATTGTACTGCACCTGCTGTTGATTGCGATTTTTTTCCAGGGTTTTCAGAATTGTTGAGTCGAACCCGGCGCAATTTTGTTCTCGTCACGGCCACGGCGAGTGCGCGACAACACTATATTTCCATAATGAGTGCACGACAATCAGGGCGGCCGGCAGCTTACCAAACATCCACATCTCGCATCCGTCTTTCCTTCCCTCCACCATGAGCAACAAACGACGCCCTGGGTTCGAGATCGTCACTCAGCTACATGGTGGAAGGACTTGCACGCAGCTCGCCGCGAGCGCGCAGCGCGCCCCGCTACCCGCACGGCCACCGATTCCACCGACACCCAACCTCTTGAGCGGCAACACCTACACCTTCGTTCCAGGCCGCAGCGCACCCATCGTTAGGGGCGGCGGGGACCCCGTCGGGAACGAGGAAGAGCGCGTCGACACTCTCACGTGCTGGACTCGCATCGCTGAAAAAATGTTATACTGCGGTGCGCGGCAGCAACTCTATCCTCGTGTCCCGTGCGAACGAGGAAGAGCAACGTTTGCGCTGTCTCATCCAAGGTCGCAAGGGGAGGAATCCACCGGCCCGCCCTCCGCCGTCGCATCCCCACCACAACCGTGGAGAGCGCGAGGACGACACCAGCGAGGCGCTGGTTAACCCCGAAGCCATCATGCAGCAGCTTGCTCATGAGCGCAGACAGGTACGTGCCTCGTTTTTATTTCTCTGCGACTCGGGACTCAAGCTATTTTCCTTGTAGACGCACATCCGCAGGACTAAACAGGGATGGGTGGGCGAGCCCGCCGATTTTTCGGGGCAGGAGCGACGACGACCTCGCTACCCATCTGCGGATGCCGCAGGGGCGGGAGCAACTGGCCGCGGGCAAGGCGAAAGGGTCGGCGGGGCATGAGCGACGACAACCTCGCTACCCATCTGTGGACGCCGCAGGGGCGGGAGCAACTGGCCGCGGGCAAGGCGAAAGGGTTGGTGTTGGCCGCGTCGCGCAGACAGGCGGTCGCTCCAAAATAAATTGTTGAGGTCTGCCTTGCTGCTTAGTTTGTGCGCGCCTCGTAAACTCATTGTACGCTGCTGTTCGAATTTTTCGTTTATTTTGTTTGTTTTCACGAATGCGATTCTCTACGACTGAGCTGCAATGGAGTTCAGGTACCGGATAAATGAAAAACCAGTCCGCTCACTATCACATGGCGGGCGGCGCAGATCAGCCCTGTGTACGCACGTCGCATCTATCAATTTGTGATGTGCGCTTGTTCGCCTCACGGTGGCGAACAAGCGGCGGTGAGCAAGGGACATGAGTGCTGTGATCAGGGCGATGAGCAAGGGAAGACAGGATTCTGAAAAAAAGACTTACACTGACGCAGAGCCAATGTCCTGCAAAGACTCACCGGTCCACCAGGACTTTTCCCAGAATCCTTGGTTAGTCCCGCATCACCATGTGCGCCTTGGCTGATGAAGATTTACTCTTCTGCAGATCCGCCGGACCTGTGCGGAGTGTCAGCGGTACCGTCGTCGCCTCGAGAGATTGAGCAGCGGAGAGATTGCGAAGCTGATCTGCTCAAATACAAGTCGACGAATTGCTTTTGCGCGTTGGGAGTTGTAACTGAAGGGCTTTGCTTTCACAGTTGAAGTATTGAACGCGATATATTATTGAACGCGACATATTTGCGACGCCAAAAACACAAAAAAAATATCCCGGCCGGATTCAGGTGGCGGCAGACTCGGCGGCATCGACGTTGGTGGAGGTGCTGGGGTCTACGGGGTGTCGATGGGTTCCTCGTCCCAGGTGCTCCCGTTGCCCCACCCCAACCCCGGCGTGTAAGTGTAGTCGGACCACCCGCCGCTTTCGGGCGGCCATTCGCCGAAATCGGGCCAACCAGGGGGGCCCCATCCCACCTCGGCGCTCCCCCACTGCGACACGAGAGGCGCAATCGTGTTGGCCGTCCAGGTGAGAGAACCGGCATGCCAAGCGGCGGTGTTTAGCCATCCGCGGATTATTTTACCTAGGAATTACAAGTTAGTATGATAATGCAGGGAGAGAAAGTATAACGCACGGGTTCGCGCACGGCCGACGCGATGGACGCGTTGAAAACTCCCTTGGACGACGAGCGGATCTCATAATCGTTGGCGTTTGATGGCAAGGACGACGTGTTTGGTAGCCCCAAGTGATGTCAAACAAATCGCTCTTTATTACTATCCGCCAATGTCAGCCCAACTTCCAAAGCCTTTGCTCACCGGCAAGCGCCCGCCTCGCAAGAGGGCACCCAAAAAACAGGATGACACGCAACCTAAGAAGAAACGAGGAAACCCAGGGAATTTTTCCGGCGCACGCCTGGAGTTTTTGGTGGCGGCTCTGCCTGGTTATCTGGCGGCTTCGGCGAAGGGGCGGGGCCATGTCCAGCCGTTCGTCGATGAATTTATGGGGAGCTACTGGAAAAAGTTTGCGTGGTACGAGGGGCTAGGCCCCGACGGTCGACCTCGGGCACGTCCGGATCCGACAATTGATCTTGCGAAACTGGTGTCTCTGGAACCCAAGGACGAGGAGGGCGACCCACCCGCAGTGGCCACTCCAGCTCCATCCATCAGCGAGCGAGCGTCCGCCACGAACGACATGAACAACGCGTCCGTCGCCGCCTCATCCGCGGACGTGTCCCTGCCCGCCGCACCCACGGACACGGACGACGCGTCCGCCACGAGCGACGCGAACAACGCGTCCGTCCCCGCCTCATCCGCGGACGCGTCCCTGCCCGCCGCACCCACGGACGACGCGTCGGTGCTCGGTGTGCCCCTACCCGCGGAAGAGGACGACGATCCGGAGTGGAAGAGCACGGGAGGCGTTAATCCTACGCTCAGAGGGGCGATTCAGGTGGATGTTACCGAGGTAAGCGGCGTCTTTTATTTTATTTTGTCGGACTTGATGAAGGCTAGCGCTGACGCTGACCAGAAAGTGAAACATTGGTTTTCCAATCGAAAGTCAACGGCGAACCGCACCAGCAACACCGCATACCAGGGGTGGCTGGAGGGATTTCGACGCCCAGCAAATCCGCCCAGAAAACTCGCGCTGCACAAGTTCTACATGCAGCAGGAGGA
>JARKIC010003402.1:0-23055 GCA_029378375.1 Mycena olivaceomarginata | reverse complement strand
GCCACCGCGAGTCATGCTATTTGACAACACAGCCGGCTACCCGGTCATTGCACACCCGCCTTTCATGTTCGCGCTGATGTTTTCTCAGGATCGTCCTCTTCCTTCCGACCGCGATGTCACTGCCCCCGGGAATCGTCTACCTCGCTAAACTGCTTCCCCGCCTTGTTGCGCCGCCACTCCTCGTCTACGGTGCGAAAGTGCTCACCGAGCTGCGCTCTGGCATCGTCATTCCAACATGGGCCACTGTGCTTGCTTGCGTACTCAGTGGGCCCGCAGTCTTGACAGTCGTCGTGCAATATAACGACCATAAAAAACCGGCGGGATGCAGCAGCGAACGGTGCCGTTCTCCCGCAAGCGCTCCCCGGCTGGATTGGCGGCATTAACATGCTCTTCACGAATGTGGCAGATATGTATCCTGGTGGGCAAGCACATTCTCGAGATGATTTCGCGCTGATCCAGGCTGTATAAACAGGCGAGGGGCTAGCTGTCATTGCACCGGAGAGGGGACACACGCTGACCATGCGCTTTTTGTTTCAAAATCGTGTGAGTGTGCAGGTTCTGCGCCATCTATTTTGCTTACCCTCCCTCAGATAATCACGGCAGAACCTGAAAATATGAAGGCCATTCTCGCGACTGAATTCAACAGTTTCGAGAAAGGTGCAGAATTTCGGGGCTAATGGAGCCTTTGTTAGGCACGGAGTGTTTGCGGCTGACGGTGCGTTCTCACTTTCTCGTACATCCGAAACTGCCCTCCTGAATTGAACATATAGGTGAGATGTGGAAGTGGGTATTACATTTTTACTGCGGAGGCTTGTTCTCATTCCTTTCCCCCACCACTCCTAGGTTCCACCGGCAGATGACACGTCCGTTCTTCCACGCGAGCGCATCAGTGACTTTGACCTCTTCGACCACCACGCCGCAAACGCCATCACCCAGTTCAAAGCCCGGCTCCGTGAAGGGTGTGCCGCGGACTTCCAAGTACGTGGCTCGGTTCGCCTTCTATTAAACCGAGGATACTTAACCCACCCCAGGACATGGTCGCGCGTTTTACCATGGATTCCGCTTCCTCCTTCCTCTTCGGGAAAAACGTGCGCAGCCTCGACGCTGGACTCCCGTACCCCACAACGCCGCCCCCAAGACCACAAACGCCCCCGCAGCGATGACGCACCCGTCCAGTATGTTCGCGAGCGCGTTCCAGGAGGCACAGACCGTCACCGCCCTGCGCACTCGTCTCGGTGAGCACTGGCCGCTGGCGGAGTTCTGGGTCGACAAGCTCGAGAAACCGATGAGCATTGTGCGCGGGTTCCTTGATCCGATTCTGGAAGAGGCGGTGGCGAAGAAGCGCGCGATGGCGCCGCAGGAAGGGGAGAAAACTAATGAACTCGGTGACCGGCAGGTGCAGGAGGGCGAGACGCTCCTCGATCATTTGGTTAACTATACAGATGGTATGCTCGATCTCATTCTCCCTTGCGCATGACACAAATGCCGCAGATCCCACCATTCTTCGGGACGAGATCCTAATATTACTGCTGCGGGGAGAGATACGGTATGTGTACTTGCTCTCAATCGTCCCCAAGTGTATTTTTTACATTCCGGATTATCCAGACCGCCGGCCTCCTCACGTTCACAGTATACATGCTGGCAGAACATCCCGAAGTCTTGACCAAGCTCCGCGAAGAAATCCTCCGCGTCGTTGGGCCAACGGAGCGTCCCACGTACGATGATTTCAGAGATATGAAATACCTACGGGTTCGTGTACTACCTTGATCTCAAGTGACTCTCTGAATGCCGTTTTCCTCATTCCCCAGGCTGTACTGAACGGTACATTTCGGCTTACACTGACAAAACTCGGCTAAATTTTCTGCAGAGACTCTCCGACTCTATTGTCCTGTGTACGTCCATATATTCGGTGTAACCCCATTTCGTTCACGGAAATTGTAACTTGCAGACCGTTCAACGTCAGGTACCGCCCTCAGGGCTGTGTACTTTCTAGATACTAACCACCCTTTTTTAAAACAGGCCTCCGTTCAGCCCACCCTGTTCCGCGGTAGCAAAGACGGACCTCCGCTTTTGTCCCCGCTGGCACCCGCTGCGCGTTCGCGACGATCGGCATGCACCGGCGCAAAGATCTCTGGGGTCCCGACGCATTGCAGTTCGACCAGAGCGGTTTTTGGATGAGCGGCTGCACAAGTACCGTGCGTCATGCGTTATCTTCGAGGTTGATTAGTGGAATTGATATGCATTCATTTGAATGTAGTCACCCTAACCCCTTCATCTTTCTGCCCTTCAACGCTGGTATGCGATGCCCATGCTATTTAGTCAAGACTCACCGTACTGTCTGCTATCTAGGACCGCGAATTTGCCTCGGGCAGCAAGTGCGTCGCGATTCATCGAATCCTAATTTTCATGACATGGAACTCACTATCTGCAGTTCGCATACCACGAAGCCTCGTTCTTCCTCGTCCGCCTCCTCCAGACCTTCTCGAGTGTCTCGCTCGACCTGGACGCCCAGCCGCCCGAGGCCGCCCGCTGCTGCCTGGAAGACGAACGACAAGGCGGGGTGGGTAGGGCACGAGAAGATCAGGCCGCGTTCGCATTTGACGATGTTTGTTTATGTGCGTGGTTCAATCATTTTGAGAAGTGGGTTCGCGTGCTGATGGGGCGATAGGGCGGATTGTGGGTGAGGATGGAAGAGGCCGCTGCAAATGTGGTTTAATGCTTCACCAAGTTGGCGATGATGTTCATACATGTACCTTATATTGATTGACTTGGGTGGACTGGTCGGTCCTCATACCTCCTTCGTTGATCCTACATATATGCTGGGACGTCGCTGTGTTGCATGACTGATCATGGGTTACCGCGACCATCCCACTTCACTTCTAGATCTTCCGGACTCGCACATCAGACTCTTCCGACTTCTCAGTGAGTCATGGCCACCTTGATCGTCCCACGTTACTTCGATTCCATGGGATATAAGTGCTGTGTCTGGATGTTAGGCGTGAGTGGCCGCCGTGCAACTCCCATCGCCACACCATGCAGATAGCATCGGGCCATGAACTCGTCCCTTGGAATCCCAGCGCAGAGATTGCGCAATCCGCCGAGGAACCCCGCAACGCGGGAGGATGGGTGCTCATAGCCAGTGCTTTCTTGTTTCCGACGCCAAGCCGCACCTTGGATCGGGCATATACATCTGTGGGCAAGGTGCTGGAAAAGCAGGCAAATCTGTGCATATACCCTGGGACTGGGCCCTCATGTTTTAGCTCTGAAGATCAAATCGCACTTTGAAGACGGCGACAACAGTTGGAACTCTTGTGCACCTCAATCCCACCGAAAATCAACAAGTGGTCCCTCAAGCTCATGAAATATGCCCTGCCGTGCGTATTGCGTCATTTTACATGCCTGTTTCCGACTTGTTCCACAGCACCGAATCTGCCCGCACGCAATGTCAAGCCTTCAAAGACATCGTAGATCTTGTCACATTATTTCCTGGTCTGCGAACCGTTTTCATTCTGCCCGATGATGCTACATCGACGGACACTGTTGCCACTCTATGGGATCGTTCCACGGCGTCTACAGATGATGAGTGGACTTTCTGGCAAACCTTAGCCGCAACCTGCTTGACAGACACTACAATTTCACCGATACTGGAAGGGACTCCAGTTACCGACTTGTCCAGCTGTCAAGATGACGGTCTCAGTGTTATTGACCACCTACTGATTGAACACGATTCCTCGTGAGTGGTTGTAAACCCGTTGCCCACAATAATACTTATTCAGTCTAAGTGGAGCTTCGAAATATTCAAAGGCACTCTGTCTACGGTACCTCGGTGGGGTTCTCAGTCTGCCTTTATGGCTCAACATGGGAATTGTGCACTCTCATGTTGCGAAGAAGTTGTGTTGTGAGATCACCCAAGTACTCAAAGACATTGGGGTTGATATTCTCACATTGGGCCCGCCTGATAAACTTGAGTCGTTTTTCGACTACGAGGGTGTTGACTTCCTTGCTAGCACACTCCTCACAGGTTTTTCAGCCTGGTTCATGAAGCTTGATCAAGGTGATTGGTCCAGGCAATCGTGGTATGAAAGCTTCTGCGAATTCATTCAATTGCTATGGAGGTGAGGATATCTATAACCGACTCACTGGCCCAAGCTGACGGTTTACAGACCACAAGCTGCCGAACTTCTTCCCCAATCCTCTGCCTCTGCCGCCAGCGGATTCGAGAATATTATTCCCCTTGTTTATGAAGATGCGGAGTTGAATATCATCATAGACAAGTGAGGCAATCCTCACTGATAGGTCTTGGACTGCACTGACTGTTCACTGGTGCAGTGAGAACGAAACGGAGACTGGTCCACTCCCAGATGCCTCTCTGGCTGACTTGTACCACCAAGATAATTCAAATCCAGAGAACTCGATGCCTCACGACACCGTGGATGTACAGAGTCAATACTCCACCCAGGAGCAAACCGACCAGAATCAGAGGTTTGATGAAGACTCTACGGAAATACCAATTCGGAGTGGAGGCTATGAATCAGATGAGGACAGCTCCGAATTCATTGAAGAAATGGTAATTTTCGTTTTTTTTTCTGGAATTCAACCGAGATAGGACTGACTAGGACTAGGATGATACGGGATTCAGTGTTCATGATGCTGAGAACTTTGGACAGAATACTGGACAAAATTCGGAGGTCCTCAGAGATTCAGTAAGTCCCTGGATTGTTCATTCATTGGTTGACCCGAAAATATTCTGTTGAGGTCATCGAGATTCAGGCTTCACAACATACAACACTGCACCCACGTTTGGAAGCTCTATTGAAGCAGCAAGATGAGTATAAACTCTCGCTTCTGGAAATACAGAAAAAGCTTGGGGATCATCACCCAGACACTTGCAGGTGATGGAAAAACCTGGCTGCATATCACCATCACTTGGTGAGCTCAGGCTGGCTAGAGCCCTGCAGGTTGTGGTGCTTGAGAAAAGGACAATCTCTTTGGGAGATGATGACCCAGTTTACCTTGCATATCATGGGTGCCTTAGGCGACACAATATCATTCACTAGGCCAGTTCAACAAGGCAGAGGAGCTCAAGATGTCAGTCTTGGAGAAGCGAACTCAAGTTCTAAGCATAGACCATCCAGATACCTTATTGGCCATGAGTCGTCTAGCATCAACTTATCAAGAAACATGGCAAATGAGGAGAGCAGAGCCACTGCTCACAGTAGCATTGACAAGCAGTTGAAGATTTTGGCCGACAATAATCCAGACACATTCAGGACAATGAGTACTCTGGCATTGACTATGGACAACTGGGGAAATCTAAGAACGCAGAAGAATTATACATTGAGGTGCTTGGGAAGCAGTGTGCACTGCTGGGCGAAACATCATCCAGACGCACTATGGACAATGGGCCACCTAGCATCACAATGCCATGCCCTTCGTCAGGTGAACCGGGCCCAGAAGTTATACATTGAGGTGTTGGAAAAGAACAGGAGAGCCCTTGGTGAGGCACATCCAGATACTCTCTGGACCATGGCAGGTCTAGCATCCACATACCATGACCTTGGGGAGTTGAGAAAGGCAGACTGGTTCAATCTTTCTGTGCTGGAAAAGCAGAAGAAACTGGGGTCTCCAAAGATAGAAAATCAGTTTAAACATGCAGAAAAACATCTTGTTGCTGTATTGGAGAGGCAGCGGGAGATTTTGGGTGATTCACACCGAAGAACTCGATGGACTATTCGTAATCTCGCACTGACATATGAAAGTTTGGGTAAACTGCAAGAGATGGAGGCTCTGGAGGCACTTCTGAGGCAGAGTGTTTGAACACAATGTTTTGTGAATGAACATATATGGACCATGGTCGGATAACCATTTTGTTGAAGTGCGAGGTTGGCGTAAGCGTGTGAAAACAGATATCCATCCACCAACAACATACACAACAAAACCAAGTTGCACGAGGTCAGGGCTCCACACAAAGTATATGTGTGCTGCAATCCAGGTGATCAGCATCCAAACCCGGCGTGATATTAATAAATAGGGCAGTACGACCGGCGCACCGCTGAGTGTGGTGAGCGTGTACCAAAATAGTTTCCCACAAGTCTCCTTCCATTCCCGCCATCGAATCCATCTCATCATTCTTTCTACCACCGTGTCACCGAACCAAAACCAAAACCAGAAACCTATTCCAATCCAATCCAATCCAATCAACCATGACCCAGTCAACTGTAACAAAACATTTATTTTAAGAGCACAATTTCGGCTGGTAGACTGGTCTGATGGATACCCAACTACCGGTAAATACCTCAAACGACATGTATCTAGGGTCCTCACATCCTAAAGGGTCACTTGCAATCACCAATCACGCTTGCCGGACAGCCGAGGCGCAAATCCGAAGCTGTCCAGTCCATGTTGCCATAATCTTGAAGTCCCTTGTTCCCGAGCCGCTGCGTACACTGCCGGTCTCGGTGCAGTTCGTTCCTGAATCGAAGCCCGATCCATTTGCTTCCGAGACCAACTCCGCGAAAGGGGGTGGTATTGAGTCTGGCCAGACCAATGATGAACAGATTGCAGAGCTGAAAAGACGGCTCAACGACGTGAAGCAAAAGGAACACTATGAGAAAGCTTCCAAAAAGTTGATTAAAAATCGAACCAAGGAGACTGCTCACAATAATATCACGGGTCTGATGCATGGGGAAAAACTCTCATCCAAATCCAACTCGGATAAAACCAGACTCACTACAGGCCGAATTGCGGCTGGAAGTTCGCTTGATAAAGCCATTTGTAGTGCAGCGAATATGGGAACCTCTCCCCCTGACTCTGACCTGTCTGATGACTCGTCAGACCCCAGTTCAGATAGCGACTGCGGCTCTGCTAGTGAAAATGAGTTAATTGATCAGGGGAGATGCACCTCAGCTGCTTCAAAGCACCGTAGAATGTCTGCACAACGTAGCAGCGGCCCTCTGGCGAATCATTTAACTTGACAGAGCACACCAATCACGCTCAGGCACCACAGCCATATGAATATTTTGAGATTCGTTCACATCCTATTCATTATGACACGAAAGCAAGAGTGGCCATGGGTTCAACAAGCGAGGTACGAGCTCAAAATTGTTAAAGTGTCTGCCTGGGGGAGACTAACCCATAGGTGTATCCGCCACCCAATCACATAATCAGTCGGTGGCCTGTTGAGGCGATAAGACTGGCCTTTCGGTCGTTATGAACTCTCATGGTCCTCGTGACGGACGTCACGGAGCTCCAACATCAATTCTGAGTCGGCCGACGCGCCGAACTCCGATCAAAACAGACAGCCAACAACACCACTACGCCCGCATCCAAATTAGGCAATTCACACTCCAAGGGTCGTATCTCTTTCTACTAGCTCAAGTAGGATCCAATCGGTTTGGTCACGCCAACACTCAGCGAACCAGTCCCAGCGCCATGGTTGGATGGCCGAGCGGTCTAAGGCGCCAGACTAAGGATCCGCTTCCTCTTGGAGCTAAACTCATCGCTACGTGTGGTGATCTGGTCCGCAAGGGCGTGGGTTCGAATCCCACTCCAATCAGTTGTTTTTTGGCGCGCTCCGGACGTTCTGTTTTCCCCCGGTTGCGTTTGTTTCAGGACAGTCCGATAATCACAATCTATGATCGCGCGACTGATCTTTAACTTGGAGATGAAGGACGGCACGGAGCTGAGCATAAAATGTAATGGATTCACACAATACGGATGCTGCCTCGAAACAGCCGCAGACGGAAGAGACATGGTGACTCGCCTTCCGAAGGCGCGGTAAAACAAGGCCATGGTGGAAGAGAACCAGAAAAAGAAGATCAAACCCTCGCATTGACCATCGCAGGGGTCGGACCTGCAGTCCACGTCGATGCGGTCCCCTGATGAGTCTCAACGATTCCCGAATCGTAGTCAGACGCAATGGCATTTCGCCAGGCGGCCATGTGTATGAGGGGGTTCGCTGGCCTTGATACTGGACGGCCGAGAAATTGATCAAAAATAATGTTGTCCCGAGCTCACAGTTGAGTAAAGATAGAGCCAAATGAACACCCTCCGGTGACGTGTTGAATCGGAGGTGCATGCCATGGCCCATGCGTAAGCTCAGCTCGTAAACGAAAGGACAGGGGCAGACCGGATGGAGCCAGGAAGCTTGAAGAAACAGGTAAGTAGCTTCACTCGGAGATGCGTGGGTCACAATAATATAGAGGCAACCCAGGATACCAGAGGATACCTGATGTTCGACCGGTGAGTTCGGTTTAACGAGGCGGGGAACGTTGTTAGCGCTGTCTCAAATTAATGCAACCACAAGGATGATGGATATATCCGATCTCGAACTGACGGACATTGTAGACCAGGCAATGAAATTTCGGGAAGGATATAGCGATACAATGAGGAGAGCAACAAAGGTAGAGGCGTTGTTCGGGCAAAATTGAGCCTCAGGCCATGAAGTCCTGGGTAACCCAGAAATATCCCTCACGAACCTACATAAGAACGAGACTGAGCAAGTTCCTCAGCAGCAGAGGGGGATCTACTACCCAACAGCGCTGTTCGCGAAAAGTGCCGCCGATGAGCTGGGAGCAGGCTGAAGAGAGGTCGCAAGCTTAAGGTACACGTGAGGTGTAGTTCAACCCGCAGCGGTACGCAGTGCTGATGGGGCGAGATCAATAGGGTCAAGAACGGGAAATGCGCACCGCGCCAAGGAGCCCGATTCAAGTCGAAAAATCCGGTGTTGAATACATACACCTCAGAATGACTGCTTAGTCGCGGAAAGTACCGAGGCGCCGATCGGTACCCTAGAGGACGGGGGGGAATAAAAAACGACAGCATAAAGAGAGGGAAAAGGTACATACCACATCCCGCACTGCGGTAAGTTCGCCGATCTTCGACCCGATCTCACTCGACTCCGCCACCTGTAGGATCCGACGAAGCCGACGAAACCGCGAGCGGTCCTCGCGAACATTAATTCGAATCACAACTTTGCAGCAACTCCTCGAAACTCCAGCATGAGCTCAACCGGCGGAGCAGATGGAACCCAGCTCCAGCCTTACTGGGAGAACCCAAGCTCAAGCAAAATCGCAAGGTTGAAGCGCAGGGAGAAACGCCAGGAAGACGATCCAACGGGACGTGGGCAACGGGACTATGCGCACCACACGGGTCCGAAGGGGGAGGTGGGAGAGGAGTTTGCGGTGGTGATGATGATTCTGCCAAGTGTCGAAGCTCAAGCTGAAGCCCGGTCAGCCGCGCATTTGCGCATTTGCAGACGCCAAGGATAATCATCACGAGAACAGATGAGCACGCCGGCACCGTCCCCGCGCCGTGCATGAAGGAAGGAAGGAAGTATATTTGTAGTTCTGTTCTTACCAGAGTAGACCGCACACGTCGAGAGCAAAATACACTACACAACCAGCGCAAGTATGCGTGCGTACATCCAGTCACCCAGAAGTAAGGACAGGATGGGTATCCTCCCGCAAACGCGGGGGTTTGTTCAGACGCACAGGCTAGAATACATCGTGAGGCGGTGGAGCGGGGCTACATGGAAGCGTCGTATCCAGATGAGATGAGAGAAGTTAGCGGAACTAGGTTGACTACTTGGGGTTGGCTCTGTAATCTGTGATGAGAACGAATTATCAGTGAAGGGCGGTGGCAAGAACGGGGCAGAGAAGACGGGAAGGAGGAGGGAAAGAAGAAGGACGGACAGACGCGGAAGAGGAGCGAGGAATGGAGGAGAGGGAGCGCGACGGATTGTATGGAGGGGAACAGGGTGGCAAGGAAAATTAAGCACTCACACGACCTCCTCGGCCTCGATACCTCCTCCGCCCGCGCCACCCCCATCCCCTCCACCTCGATATCCATCATGCTCGGATCCCGCTCTCCTCCATCCCCATGCTTTCCCTCCTCCTGATCCTACATAATCCCCGTCAGCTCCATCTTGTTTTTAAAAGGAGAAGAACCAGGACACACCTTCACACACCGCACTCGATGCTTCACCCACAGCCCCGGATAATACCGACTCCGTCTATCGAGGCGTATCGTCTTCTTGCACACGGCGCAGCCGACGGTGTGCGGGGTGATGGAGCCGGGGCGGATGAGCGGGTCGGCGGCGAGAAGGGCGCGGCGCTGGGGCTCGGTGTGCGAGGATTTGGATGCGCCGTTGGGTGATTTTGATTTGCCTTTGCCTTTCGCCGTAGAGGAGCCATCGATGTCGATACCCAGGCGGGAGGCAGACGAAGAGACGGAGGAGAGGGAGGAGCCGCTGGCAGTGGAGGGGGTGGCGGAGGGTGCGCGCGCGCGAGTGCGGCGCTTGGGTCCGGTCGATAACGAGGCGGATGCGGATGTGGCTGTGGACGGCGACGACGCGCGAGTGGTGTCGCCCGCGCCGCTCCCGACCGACGACGCGGAGCTAGAGCTGAAAGATGCCTCCGCGACGGGCGGGGGCGGACGCTCAGGCTGGCGCCAGAAACTGATGCTTCTCCTGCGCCACTTGATCAGCAATCCGCAATACTTCTTTTCATTCAAAAAGTCGAAAGTGGGTGGAAAAGAAGAATAGAAGTAAAGAAAAAAGTAACGAAACACTCACTCGGCCCTCAACCCGCCACACAGCGGCGAATGCTCCCTTACGAGCCTGTGTATATTCCCCAGCGGATCCGCCCCGTCGTACTCAAAGACGTGCCCGCACCCGCGCCGCCCGCAGGTGTTCCGGAACGCCAGGAGGCCGGGCCGCGCGTGATTAGTTGGTGGAAGGAGCATTAATTGGAACTAGATGACTGAGTGGCGCAAGCTTGGGGAGGATGAAGAAGGAAAGGAGAGTGGCACGTGCTGCCAGTCCGCTTGTCTTGTCCCCGGTTTCGGATGTTGATCGATCAGAATCTTGCCTTGTTTTCTTGTTCAGAAGTGGTTGTTCTCTTGTTCTACTTATGGCTGTGTGTGGGCGTCCCGCCACGGTTTCTGGACTTGTTAATTTTGCGACAGAAGACAGGAGAAAAAGAGGACGTCGGGGAATCCGGCGTGGGCTTCGAATCAAGGGGTTGGAACTTTCGAACCACATCTGCGCTGATTTGATTTCAGATAGAGTGTATTCTCGGTGGTGGGGAAAGATGGGCATTCGGGAGCATGAAGTTAGTTCAAGGTGTTCCTTCACGTACAAATATCACTCGACCATCCACCTCAGATGCTGGGATTATTCTACTGAGAAATCCTGATTTAAAGGGAAACAAACCCCTCGCTCAAAAAGGTGTTCTATTCGGAAACCCGGATTCCCAGGGTTTCTCCCACCGGCCACTCTCCAAAACAGCAGATACGGCGGCGGGATGAGAGCTGTCATGTACTGCCAGTTCCACCAAGATAAAATTGATTATATATCTTAAGCTTCCGAGATGTATCGGTTGCACCCACACTCCAAACAATGTTCTCGCTCATACCAAGAAGCACGGAGGGATCACCCGAGCGCCAATATTAAATCAAAATTGATGGGGTATTCGGCAGGCTTTTTCTATTTATTTCCATCGAGGTTCTAGGTAAAAAAATGGCAAGGACATATTTCTTGAATGCTTCAATCTCTCCGCCAGTATCTAGTTCAATTTGACTCCTTTCCCAAAAGGAGGGGCTTCCCTTAAAATCGTGATTTCTCAGTAGAATAATCCCAGATGCTGGCCGATATTAAATATCCATTGGCCTGTAGTGCGCCCAGCGACCATACTTCGTCGCATGCAGGTTCGGCTTCGACTACTGCCACGTGGTTCGACTCCCCACGTACGAATGATAAGTTCTGAACTGGTTTTTTTTTCGCCCCGAGCTGAGGGACATATTCGGTTCGATCTCGGAGAAATCCGTAGTCAATATTCTTCCACCTTTCTCGTGCTCATCACTATTTCAGGCCACCTTACCGAGACCCAGACAGGAATCGGATCTGGTGTTCGATTCCCCGCGTCCAAATGTGATGTTCACTAACAATATTTCTTTTGCTCGTCTCAAACTGAGTAAGGAGTAACGAGTTAATTCAGGGAACCAACACTCCGTTCCGTTTTTTAGGAATGTTTTTGAACTCGAACGCAATACAGTGCCCATCACACCTGACCGGGGTAAAGATATATCAAGCAATCGGATGTAGTGTGCGGCACACAGCCAGATTTCGTGACAACTTCCGGAAAGATAGCCTGAACTGGTACAGCGGGGTTCTACGAATGTGCTGGGCTGCTTTGTTTTGTTTTTTTTTTCGCCTCAGGGTGAGTAGTCGCTTGACTGAATCTAGAAAGAGGGATACGCAGGGTATAGAGAGACAATATTTCACGGAACCTTGTGCGCAGAGAGATTTGGGCTCGGATTCAACGATAATTAGATTTCACTTTATCTCGAACTCAATGCTCACCGATATTCAGGGTAAGGAAATAAAACCAGAGCCGGCAGTAAGCTATGAGGCCACAGTCAGAATAGAATGAGAATTCAAAATCGGAGCTTCGAAATAAAAGAATAACAAACATCCGAGGGCGAGAAACGTTTGCAGCAGACAGGTCAGGAGAACTCGTGTTGACAGAATCTCGAAAACTTTGATGGCAGATGAGATGAGAAAACCCGTGAAAGAGTCCTTTGAGATGGTTTTGCCCATGGCGACCAGCCTGAATTAGTTGGAGCAACCGATGAACCGGATCAGACAACAGTCCCAAGCAGCGGCTGCAGGTGTGCAGAGAATTGACTCCAGGAAGAATATGTTGCAATGGCAGTTACCTCTGTGCAAGAGAAGACAGGAAAGAAATGTCGGTACAAATGAGAGGCATGTGCCTTTTCTGTCTTGACAGGGCGATTGCGTGGCCCTGCGGCTGGAAGGAATTGTGTTAAGCTGCGCCGCAGGCGACAGCAATGACTGTGGACCTTAGGGTTGGACACGGGTCGACCCGCGGGTACCAGGGTGCTAACCCGTACCCTGACCCGCGATTTCCGTACCCGGTACAGGTCGGTGACCTACCTGCGGGTTTGAAAACCCGTGTATGGGTCCTCTACTATTTGAGTGTTGAAATTATGTCCTTGAAAGGGAAAAATGTCTCTGGATGGGAGACACAGCCTCAGTGAAGGTCTGCATCCAGCTTTATGAAAATGTAGTGGAAGTAAACATTGCTGCAAACCTGTCAATCATTTGAAAAAGGTGAAGTCAAAGCTGTGCACAGTGTAAAATATGTTCCCACTGGTAGAATGTGACATAGATATATGTACTTCTGTCAAATATACCACCATCTTCCGAGTGATTTAAGCCTGCAAAACACCACAATTTGGACCCGTGAAAACCGGCGGGTTTGCGGGCCAGGTACGCGGAAATGGTGTGGGTTGAAAAATGTTAACCCGTACCCGTACCCGGGAATACCCGTGGGCCAAACCCGCGGGTAGACCCGGTACCCGTGTTCAACGTTCAACCCTAACTGTGGTCAACTGCATGAACTGCATGCTGTAGAGGAAAAAACTGCGCGCGGGTCACCTGTCGCATCGCAAATGAAAAGGCTGTGTTGCACGGCAACAGAGAGTCGAAGCAGGAAGGGGTTAATTCAAGAGGAAGAGCAGAGAATAAGCAAAAGGATGTGTATATATGGGGATATTGCACAGCCGAACGAGCAAAATGTTAAAGAACGGTTAATTAATGTTCATTCTTCGGCAATCACGGTCGAGTTCCCATATATGGTACTCCGGCGAATGCCGGACCAGAAATTTTCGGGCTTTTTGGCCTATTCACACCAGATAAAGCAAAATTTCGATGCGCATGCAAACTCAAATAGATTTCCTAGGAATCTAGGTGAAAATCAGTGCTATTGAGAGTGTGAAACTAAGGTGCATGGAATCTCAAAAAGAAAGTGTAAGAATCAACACCAGAATCAGCTATAAAGAAACAAAGCGTTTCAATTGCCTTGAAAGGGCGATTGAATCTTCTAAAATTGGTGTGCATTTCAGCCGTGCTGAAATCCAGAGGGATTTTTGCCATTGGCGGAAGCTGGCACCAATTTTAGAAGATTCAATCGCCCTTTCAATGCAATTGAAATGCTTTGTTTCTTTATGGCTGATTCTGGTGTTGATTCTTACACTTTCTTTTTGAGATTCCATGCACCTTAGTTTCACGATCTCAGTGCCACTGATTTGCGAATAGATTCGTTGGAAATCAATTCAAGTTTATATGCACATGGGAATTTTGCTTTGTTTGGTGTGGCATCAGCAATCCCTGATTTTTGCCGTATTTGCCGTATTTGCCATATTTCCCAGGCTGTCTACGTAGAGCTACGTATTTGCCCGTATTTCAGGCCATCCTACGTATTTGCCTGTATTTCAGGCCATCCTACGTATTTGTCTGTATTACAGGCCATCCTACATAGTAGCCTGTATTACAGGCGATCCTACGTATTTGTCTGTATTACAGGCCATTCTATGTAGTGGCCTGTATTTCAGGCCATCCTACGTAGTGGCTTGTATTTCAGGCCATCCTATGAAGTGGCCTGTATTACAGGCCTCCCTCTGTATTGAGCCAATCCATCTTTCATTTTTGAATGCATAACCAAGGCAATGTATTCATTGTTGAACCGATCTCAACGGTTGTGTACAATAAAATTGAGATATGAATAGAGAACATGGTAAGGTAAATGTAGGCTATACAATGCCAAGGTAGGTGATTGACAAGGTGCGTGCTGGTTCAATGTAGAGGACCCGAAAGGGCATGCAGGGGCGGCAAATCAGGGGCATGTGTGTGCGCATGTAGGGAACACAGTGAGTGCGGTGGGTATACCCATGCTCATCCTGCGTCGCCTCCTCCACCGTCAACATCGGCGGCCCCACCACACTCTCCCCACTCGCCCCACTCGCAGCAGATGACCAGCGCGACAAGCCTGGGAACACATCGCTCAGCAGCGTCCGCTTCCTCCCCTCTGACGTGCACCGGCTCTCCCGCTCCGCCTTCTTGCTCTCCTTCGCACACTCCCGCTCCTCCCGCTGAACGCTGTCCCACCCCCGGCCCATCCCACAACCGTGCCATACTCCGCACACTCCGCATCGCGCGCAGCGCAATCGAGGCTTGGTCTTTCTCCTTATCTCTTCCCACACCTGCGCCAATAGAATTTGCCGCCCCAGGCACCGCCAAAAAGCCTGTAGGCTGCGGCTGCGGCGTCCCGCTCCTCGGCCCTGGCGTCGGCGCGCGCGAAAGCGGCGCCGGCACGCGCCCCAAAGCCGACGCTGGCACACCGAGCACGATGCCGCTGCCCACCACCAGCGCAGTCAGGCTGCTCCCGCCCCCGCTTCCCCACCCCATCGTGTTTGCGTTCCCGAGCATCCCTATCACAGACACACTGCGCTTGAAATCCCCCGAGGGGCGCGCGGGGTGGTCCTCGTGTTCGTGCGCATGATACACCCCCATCGCGGATGCGCTGCACTTGAACTCCACGGGGCACTGCTGCCGCTGCTGCTGCTGAGCATGGGCAGGGACCTGGAATGCATGCGGCGGACTCCGCGGCGGCACGCTCCGCCCCGCCGCAGGCGGTGGGGTGTACGTCTCCGCCCGCGTGAGCGTCGCATAGGGTGCAGATGCGCCCGGGAGGTGCGCGTATTGGGTGTGTTGGCGCGGGGATTCCGCTTGCAGTTGCAGCTAAGGGACTGGCATCTACAAACTTCAGCTCATGGCATGTACGAAAGTATGTACTATTGCTGGACATGCTGCTGCATTTGCATCAGAATTACAGCGTGCAGAAAAATGTAAGGAGTCCGCGCACCTGTTGATGTTCGTACGAGACAGGGCTGCAGCCGCCTGATGCAGTATGTGCACACTGCGCTCGCGCAGTGCGATGCACTATAAGAACCGGGACGCCCACTGTGTAGCCAGGTCTAAGGCGTACACGGCGACGCGTGCCATGTGGGACATGCGCGGCAATGCAGCAGACGCGAGGGACATGGGACAAGCGCGGCGACGAGGACGAAGCCAGAGTTGTGCACGACGACGCTGGGGAGGTGCACAGTGACGTGCCTGGGAGCGTGGGCGAAGCGGGAGTCGTGCACGCCCTTGTGCACGATGTGGGGGACATGCTCCGTGCCGCGCACGCCACGGGGGAGGTAGGCGGCAAGGTGGGGAATGCAGAGGACATGTGCGGGGGTGTATACAAGGTGGAGGGCGCGCACGGCGACGTGCGCGATAGAGGGACATGCGTGGTGACGCGGACGGTGCGGAGGGCGTGTGCGCGCAAAACGTGGAGGGCGCCCGTAGCGATGTGCGCGACGAGGGGGCATGCACGGCGATGTGAACGGCGCTGAGGACATGCCCAGTGGTGTGCCGCATGTGTGCAGCACCGTACACATTGTGAAGGAGGTAGGCGGGGACGTGCGGGACGCGGAGGACGTATACCGGGGTGTATACGGCTTGGAGGGCACGCATGGCGAGGTCTCCGACGAGGGGCATGCATAGCGATGTTAACCGCGCTAAGGATGTGCGCGGCGGCATGCCCCATGTGTAGGGCACCATATACATTGTGAAGGAGATGGGCGGCGACGTGTAGGATGCGGAGGACGTGTACTGGGGCGTATACGACCTCGAGGGCGCTTGCGACGAAGTCCGCGACGAGGGGACATGCACGGCGACGTGGACGGCGTGGAGGACGTCCACAGCGCCGCGCACAATATCGAGGGCTCGCGGGGCGACGTGCACGACGAGGGAAGATGCATGGCGACGTGAACGGCGCCGCGCACAATGCGGGGGAGGTGCAGGGCAACGTGGGGGACTGGGGAGATGTCCGCGGCGACGTGGACAGTGGACGGCGAGCCTACAGCATTTGGCCGGCGTGCTGAGAGGGTACAGCACGAGGATTAGAAAGAAAGCTCACCTTGTGGAGCCAGGGCCCATGGTTTCCTTCAACGATCTGAGATCAACAAGTAGAGTGTATCGCGTCTGCCCTGCCGTCGCCTGCGCCCTCGACACCTCCACCGGATCGTTCCCGAAATTCAGCGGCACCGTAACCCTTGTCCCCCGGAAAATTCCCAAACGAGCGGTAAAAGTCCGGCCCGTACGTCGTGCAGTAGATCACGTCCGTCATGGGCCCCAGCTGCCCAGCTGTGGTGGTCGTATGCGGAGAGCTAGCCATAAGTCACTTCGTGGCGGTACACAGAATCCAGATGCTTGGTCAGGATCCTTGCTGTTCCACGCACGTGCATAAAGACGAACCATGGCCAAATATTTGGCTCACCTCTCTTTCACCTCGACCAACACCATCCCTCTTCCTTCCACACCACCGCTCTCCCTCCAGGCCTCCATCTCTTAGCATCACCACATCTCACCCTCCAATCCCTTGAGCCCATGGCACTGGCAAGCACCGGCACCTCCCAACCGGCGACTCAGTCGCTATCCGCTATCTGCTTCGACCCCAACGGTGACGTCAAAGCTGCCTCCCTCCCCGCATCAGCTCCCCTCCACGCCTCCTCGCCGTGTTCCAAGCGACAGGTTATTTAATGCATCGGTTTTGTGTAGGTGATATCTCAGCGAACTCCGGCACCACGTACTTTGGCACAAATCTCGTGAGTATTGTCTGCATATTCCTTGGTAGATCTGAGATGGTGACCTGCGAGCTTTAGGTTAACGCAGTAAACTCAGGTTCAGTCTCAGGCGCTGATAAATGCAAGTCTATTGCTTGGATATTCAAGACCTCTGCCCGCTAATAATGAGCATAGGACATGGCTACTTGGATTTCTGGTGGCATGGTATCTTGTCTGGCAAGACTCGGGTTTCCCCGCCGTCAATTTTGACGCCTGGAACAACGCCGGCTCGTTCAACCAGCATGTTAATGTGCAATCAAATCACGCGACGTAACTCACACTTTGTTCAAATTCATCCGATACATTCTCATTCTCGTCCAGACTCATCCGACAGATCGATGCTGCGTCCACGGTTCTCCTCAAGAACACGAACAGTGTCCTACCCCTCAAAGCTCTGAAAACAATTGCACTCATCGGCAATGGCGCAGCTAATTCCTTTCGGGGAGCAAACGGGTACGTCGCTGGCACTCGGAGGCTCTGTGATTCTCACTCTTTCTTCCCAAGGTATTCGGATCGTGGAGGAGATGATGGTGTTCTCGCAGTTGGTGAGTGATACAGGGAAGAAGTACCCGGGCACTCCTGATGCCTCCTCGACTTTAGGATGGGGGAGTGGGCAAGCATTCAACACGGTTCACCTATTCCGCAGCAGCTGACTTCTGGCCTAAGAACACCAACTTCCCTTACCTTACTAGTGTATGTCGCTCTACGTGCATTACGATCCATTCGCTGAACATATCCCTAGCCTTTGGATGCCATCAGGTCGTGATCTGCCGCCGACGGGACTGTAGTGTCGCTGTCCACTAGTGATACCGACCTGACTGGCACAAGAACTGCAGCGACGGGAAAGGATGTCGCATTTGTTTTTATCACAGGCAAGTCCCAATGTTGGATTATTATTTCTCGTCACATCTAATTTCTCTTATAGCGGACAGCGGTGAAAGATACATAACGGTTGAAGGTAATGTTGGAGACCGGAACAGCCTTTCTGCATGGCACAGTGGGGTGTGTTTTGTTTTTTTGCCTACCCCTTGCGACATGGAATTGCCTAACCTCGAATCTAGGACGCTTTAGTCGCTGCCGTTGCAGCTGCGAACAAGAACACGGTTGTTGTCGTCCACTCTGTTGGCTCCATAAACATGGAAGCTTGGGTTATCAACGCCAACGGTATGTCATGGCCCTTCAATCTTGATCTCACTTTGAGCTAATGAAATTTCAGTAACCGCCGTTGTACGACTGGTTACCGATATAACGATGTTTGAATTGACTGAACACGCTTCTGTAGGTTTGGAGCGGCCTGCCCGGACAAGAAGCTGGTTTGATTGTCTTTAATTCAATGTGGATCTACTCGAGCTGATCCCATGATAGGTAACGGCTTGGTCGATGTTCTATATGGTGCGTACAACCCAAGGTGCGGCGGTTTTTTCTGCCCCCAACGTTCACATTGTGTTCCTAGGCTGACGGCTTCATGTTATGCGTAGACTTGGCTTTTTTCGTGATTTCAAACCTGGTCCACACACTCTGTCAGGTTGCCTTCCCGTTTTGTTAGGTAGTCAGAGCGCCTGTTGTAGTAGTGGCTTCAATATCATGGTTTTCACATTCTATGATGCTGTGTCAATTTTTGTGGTTTATTTCGGGATACTGGAAGCATTTTGCAAGCGATGTGAGGTCTATATGAAATACAGGTGAATACAGCGAATACAGCGAATACGGTGCTTGAATACAGGCAAATACGGTGAAATACGGAGGAATACGTAGACCGGGCCGAAATACGGACAACTACGTACAGCCTGGCCCAAATACGTAATTCTACGTAAGGGGGGACCTTCATACAGGGAATACGGCGGCTACAGAACTACGTAGGTCTACGTAGAGGTACGTAGCCGACCCAGGATTTGCTGATGTGATTTGCCGCAAAATCCCAACGTCACCGTCACCAGGACCCAAAGTGTTCGGTTCAGAGACACCCGAACATTCGGTCGTAATAGTACAGTAGCCGTTGATAGTCAGATCGCCTCTGGCATGCACGTCACTATCTCGGCACGAGATACCGATGCTTGACAGCATCAAATTGAAATGATCCGAAAGTTGATGCCGAGTGGCCCTCACAGGTTCTCTTGCGGCTCTGTATGAAATCTGGGGCTAGAATCCTGTAGCATGGTCTACTGACTCCAATTCTGGAATCTGCATGTTTTTGACAAAATCCTTGTGCACTTTCCTTCACCGAGACCACCGGAAAAATACTCAAATATATTCAAAATATATTCGTATTCAACTGCCTGAATATGAATACGATACTACAAAATCAATACGATACGAGCCCCAGGGATTGAATACGATATTTGGCCAGCACCAGCACTGCGCGCCTTTTCTCTGAAATTTGGACGGTAACAGAAGCGCTAGCTGAGCAGCTCACGAGTCCGATCATCTGTGTATTTTACACCTATAAACCTCACCTGATGCAGTCTCCTCTTGTGCAGTTGACCAAAATGACCAAAATGATGATAAGAGCGAGAGACGATGCCATCGATGATTATGACAAAAAGGGTAAGTAATCCAGTCCCACCCTGGCTTGCCTTCAGCCACCACGTACGTCTTCGCAAAACCAACGCAAAAAAATCCACTCAGCGGCAGCATTACCGCTGGCGATAGAGCATTCCACGTCAGCCCGGTTACTTCGGGAATTCATATTGTAGCCGCGCGTCCACTTTCAGTTTAACCTTTACAGGCGAGCCAAGGCTGGCAAAATCCTTTTTTTAAAGTATGAAAGAGTCGATGAGAGATTCCAGTCTTGTTTGAAACGGATCATTGACGTCATTTTTACGGATTCTATGGAGCGCAGCGTTCCAGGAATCCAGCGAGCGTGTTACAGCCTCAATACAATCGCCGGTGGCGCCAAGCCAAAAAGCAGCGAGCAAGTACCGAGTGGATTTCCGCAACCGAACTTACTGCGCAGAGCGGCCGCGAACCTACGGAGGGACTTCCGTAGGTTTCACGGAGTAGGTGGAGCCATCGGTAGAAGAAACAGCTATAAAAACGGCACACGCAGGAGTGGGGACACAGAACGATTCGGAACCTATGATGAAAATGACTTCAAGTAGAAACGCCCTTTGCGTGGTGGCTGTTGCAGCTTCGACATGTCTTGCGCAGACCGCTGATTTTGACTGGACCAGTGTAAGCTGTGTCCGTTCGCTGTCGCCGGCGCGGTGGCTCATTGGCTAGCTTCACAGCTTAAACCATCGACGAATTTGAAGTGGAAGCCGTGTTATGGCGAAGGGTTCCACTGCACGCGGCTCACGGTACAGATTCCCTCACCACTGCGATTTCAGGCCAATGTTGACTGACCTCTTTTGCAGGTTCCCCTCGACTATGCCTCACCCAACTCCTCGGCCACTGCTGCCATCGCTATCACACGATTCCGCTCTACCGCCTCACCGTCCCAATATAGGGGTCCGATTCTCCTGAATCCTGGTGGCCCAGCGGGGTAGCGGAGTTGAATGGGCGCTCGAGTCCGGAAAACAAATCGCCAGCGTCGTCGGCCCCGAGTTTGATATTGTGGGCTTCGATCCCCGAGGTGCGTCGTCTCTACTCCGAGCCCACCGTTCACAAACGAGAGAAATAAACATACAGGCACGAGCTTCTCCACACCCCTCGTCTCCTGGTTCGCCTCGGACGCCGAACGCTCGTCGTGGCTCCCCGGCGCCGCAAGCACCGTTTTTTGGCAATCCGTCAACCAGACGACTGACGCACTCGCGCACATGTACGCTCGCGCGCAGATAGAGGGCAGGCTTGCGGAAGCGCGAAACACGGAGGGATTCCTACAGTACATCACAACGGATTATACGGCCCGCGATATGTTGACGATAACGGAAGCGTTTGGGTTCGAGAAGGTGCAGTATTGGGGGGTTTCGTGAGTCTTCAAGTTGTTGGAAGGATTCAGATGTTTGGCAATTCTAACGCTTTTTTAGATATGGATCCGTTCTCGGGGCTACGTTCGCAGCAATGTTCCCGGACAAGGTGAGACGCGTGGTTATCGACGGAGTTGTTCCCTTACCAGGGTGGTATGCGGGTGAGCGATCGGTGAAATTCCTAGAATCTCCGTACTCACACAGTGGATTCAGGCAACATGTCGAGCACACTGAGTGACGCCGATAAAGCCTTGGATATTTTCATATCCTCTTGCTTCGCAGCCGGGCCCTGGGCATGCGCATTCCACAACAACGCCACGTCCCGTCGCAGAGATCGCCTCTTCCCTCGACGCCGTCCTCGCATCCATCCAGCAGACGCCGCTTCCAGTATTCCTCGACACTTCCTCCTCGTACTCTTACGCAATCGTCGACTACACCTTCGTCAAAAGCACGATTTTCAATGCGTTCTACCAGCCCGCGGTGCGTTTCCCAGTGCTCGCACAGGCGCTCGCGGACCTCGCACTAGGCAACGCGTCAACGATATACCTCGCTGCCACTTGCCACTGACACAGCAGTGTTTTCTTGCGATCCGAAGGCTGCGCCGCTGCCGCACGACTACGAGAGCGAGGTGTGCCGATTATTTGTGGGGATGCGGCGCCGGTAAATGATAGCATTGCGGAGATGGCAGGCGTTATTCGAGATGGAGCATGGGATACGAAGAACTTTGCCGATTTGTGGGCGGATTGGAGGGTAATGGCGCGTGAGTGAGTCTCTGATGCAGCATAGATGGGTGTTGACATGGATCTTGAAGTGGATGGAAGGTCTCCGCAAGGACCCGTTTCGCAGGGGCCATTTTGGAGCCAAGACTGGTTCGCCCCCTCCCTCGTCATCGGCAACTACGGCAGACCATGTATCGTCTTGGGCGGGGTGAGTCGGTTCTGGGGGCTCTGGAATTCCCTACTCACCACTGAATACAGCGCCAATACCACCGCGAGCATGTTTCTCCGGAGTGGATTGATGACTCTTTCAACACGGTCGGGCTGTTAAGTACCCTCCTCGTTGCTCCAACGACTTCATTGATGCTCCATTTGTGCCCGAAAGCACACCTCCCTCGCGGCGCCTTCCAAGTGCGTCGACAGCTACATGCGGGCATACTTCCGCGATGGGACACTGCCCTCCGCAGGAACCGTGTGTCAGCCAGACACGGGGCTATTCAACTCGACTGCTCCGAGCGGGGTAGCCAGAAGGAATCATCGTGTCTTGGGTGTGAGTCCGTTCAGGTTTTGATTCTGGTGGGGGGCGAGAGGGTGAATGGCCGTGCTTTCGGCTCATTAGTCTTGCATCTCTTCCAAGTAGACACATTGTTAGCACAGTTATATGGGTGAATTCAACAATCACGCGGTCCGCATTTTCGACGTAAATAATTCAGGGAAACCGTCCAGGTCCCGCGCCGGTGAACTGTCTGGAATCCGACTATACCTAAACACCGCACATTTTGCACGTTTCAGGAATAGCCGGATTACAGTATAGGCTTATTTCTAAGGACTGGTATACAGTCTCGGTATAGCCAGATGGGTTGTGATCACAGAGTAACAGATACAAGGGGTAGGGAGCTACC
>JARKIC010003401.1:0-23072 GCA_029378375.1 Mycena olivaceomarginata | reverse complement strand
CCCAGGATTCAAACAATTCGGCAGGTGGGCTATTTTTAGACAAATGGATTTTCCGAACGCGCTGTGGTCATTTTTTACACATCAACCAGTGCACCTCAGGATGTTAATACAGTGTCAATGATCACATATACTTGCGGTTCGAAATAAGTCTTGGCGTATATGACAATGAATAAGGGTTCATTTCGCTGTTTTTAGCCGAGGAGAGGACAATTCACCTTGGAAAAACACAGGAGGATAATCGAAGATGTTCAAAAGTATGATGACAGTGCTGATGCCATCAAGTATTACTGATACGCCATCGTTTTTAGCCAAATAAGGAAATTCCTTAACTGACGCTGTCAACTGTTGGTGTATCACTTTGGTTCATTTTACCATGTACGATGTGTTTAATAGTCAAGGTCTATATTTTGGTGACATTAGGGCTTGACCCATGTGATTATGGGGGCCAGGAAGTGTGTGTCATTTTGCACATCAAATTTGGGGCCGATCCTGATGGCGCATCACTTCAGTTTGATCCGTGCAGTATGACGAGTCCGTTGCAGGCATCATATCCATCCCAGTGACATTTTGGTTTGAATCAAAATGTGATGTACTTGTCTCAAAAAAACACAAATTACTAGGCGCCAACACTTATGGCAACCGCAAGTACCAAGTTTCAGAATATTCCGCGCACCATGTTCTACCAGTGAGCATATTCCGGGGAAGCTGAGTCTTTGTGTAGGGATGCCTATCATGATTCGCCACAACGATGCTACGGAGCTCTGCATTACAAAGGGTCAGGAAGGTACGGTGGTTGGTTGGCAAGAAAGCCTTGGCTCACAAGATCAGACCATACTTGACACGCTCTTTGTCGAACTGATCAAACCACCTCGGCCAATCCGAGTGCCCGGCCTTCCCTTGAATGTTGTTGCTCTGACTCGTGGCACAAAAAAGCTGTGGTGTCAGCTCCCGGATGATCTGGTTGTCCAAGTATCCAGAGAGCAAGTGCTAGTATTACCGAATTTGCTATGACGGACTACGCTTCGCAAGGAAAACAAGGGAGTTTAATGTGATCGACTTGAACAATTGCAAGAACCATTTCTCATACTATACTGCCTTGTCCCGTGGCTCTTCTTCCGATGGTACATTAATTATTCAAGGCATGGATGAGCGAAAAATCACCAGTGGTATTGATGGGCATCTGCGACGGGAATTTAGAGAGTTAGAAATGTTGAACGAAATTACATTACTTAGATACCATAATAATCTGCCCATCGCTGTTGGGGGTATTAATCGGCGAGATATTTTGCAGGCCTTTCAACGGGGGAAGGCGGGTTCTATGAGCCACAGGGACTCGACACACACGCGAGGTGGAGAAAGGGAGGACGCCCCCTTGCTTCTGCCAGATGGCTATCGAGGAAAATGGACGTCGGTTGGAGATGACGCAAAGAAGCGAACAGCTGAGAGTAAAAAAACAGTTGGTCACGGAAAACGGAAAGCCATGGTAACGGGAGAGCAAAAGCAACCTAAAAAACCTAAAGTTGTGAAGTCAGGCCCAGTCGGAATTGTTTGGGACCCGGTAGATCACAGCTGCGCTTATGATGCAATGTTCACGGCGTTGTATGACATATGGCAAGCTCACGGGCCTAAATGGTCAGACAGGCTGAAAGAATATGGTGTGTATGCATCTGCATTGGTACAAGGCTTTGAGTCATGCCAAGCTAAAACTGAGAGGTTGGAATCAGCCAGGGACCGAGTGAGAGAAGTGCTGCACCGTACCTGGCCCAATGATTTTCCCAAGGGACCTACCGTTACGGCTATCGACGATTTAGCTTCGAAAATCTTTGGATCTGTGCATTGGGGAGTCAGCACCGTGAAATGCACTAGGTGCAACCAGGTTGTAAATTTGCTCGGTGGTCCCGGCTTTTGTGGAGCTCAGACTGTTGTCTATGACAAGGAGTTGCACTCATGATTTAAGTTCAACTACGGGATAGCGAACTGGTTGACTTCCAGGAGAATGTACAAAGCCAACAAAATCTGCTCAAAACTGTGGAATGGCCTGGTTGTAACGACAACACTTGACAAGTTCCCGCCATGCTTTTACCTATCACTGTCGGACAAAAATGTTTTGTTAGATCCTGCAGTGACGTTAAATGTGGGAGAAAAGAAAGTGAGATACATGCTTCGAGCCGTGATATACAGTGGCGACTCGCACTTTACATGTCGAGTTATTAAACCAGATGGATCAGTCTGGTATCTGATGAGATTGAAACTGGCACTCACTCAGAAGCACATGGCTCGATTCACAATGCGGATGTTAGATTTCTCAATTTAAGTGTACAGGGTGAGGTCAGGAAGACGGCAGCCAGTGTGATCTACGGGCGGGAAGATGAGTAAGTTATTGACAAAAGAACATAAGTACGAAGTTCTGCCAAGCTCCGCTATGGCCCCTCCCCCCAAGTTCCCCCCAAGTTTGAGATGAAGAAACTGTCCACGTGTCAGTCACGTGTCAGTCCAAAGTCTCCCCACGGCAAAGTAGATCGGCATCTGATGCCGAACAGTTGGCGAGTTAAATCAGTGTTAAACCGGGGCATCTTCGACTTTCAATTCTACTTAGCTCTTTCATGTATACTATACAGATTGGCGACCGAACTCTTGATTCCGCAGCAGCTGAAACACGATCTCCTGACCTCTCGATCACAAAAATGGTCGAATTCACCCTTTCCCTTCACAAATACGACCGCCGCAGCCCTCCATCCCGCACAATTTCTTCAGCATGGATGCTCCAGATATTACCGACCCAGCGGATACATCGCCCCCGTGTGATGACGACTTGCGGAGGTGGAAATTCCATGCACGACTTCTATATTCATAACATCCGAAGCAACTTCACCCAGTTATGGAGCGATTGATTCAGACTCTGGGTGACCGACCGTTGATCAAGGTAGGACAAACAAATAGGGCGAAAGAGTGGTTCGTTTCGTCATATTCATGCATTAAGCTTTTTTCTCCAGCCCATGGAACGTCTCAGATCCTGTTCGTGATATATGACATCTGTACCATATATGGGTACTTGGCTTACCTGTCATCCTTATATCGGTTCTGTCACAGAGACTAATTCCGTCCCTTGCAGGACTTCAGTCAAGATGTTGGCGGTCCTCAGGCGTGTCGGAGATCGCCGACGGCGGCGGGGACGCATGCATCACCGAATCTGGTAGTCTCACTTGTAGTCAGACTCCACGAGATTTATGACAGTCGATAATCTTTTATATGGAGTCTGATTTCGTTGGCAGGTCCGATCATGGACCTGGGTTTTTGTTAGACACGTGATCACTTCCCCCACGCCCAAATTCGGACAATCTCGCCTCACCAGAGCCTTGGGCACCTGCATTATTGCTGAATGCATTTGAACGGAACTATTGGATCATTTTTCCCCTTTCAATGAAAATAAATTGGATCTGAAGTGCATACGAGAGGTGTTATTTATGTATGTGACTTGAAATGGCAATAGTACACCAAGAAGGACCTCAAAATCTTCGGAGAACTTTTTCAGTGCCTACTGATAGCCTTTCAATAAAAGTGTCAGGTAGTCAGAATGGCTTCTAGACCGTTGCAAGTGGTCAAATCCCGAGTATCGTCCGGATTTGGACGTGGGAAACTGGTCACGTTTTTCCATCAAAAACCCAGGTCCTTGATCGCGCGTCCTTGTGCTGTCTGCTGGCTACCTGGGACGCAAAAAAAAGATCGGAGACGTGTCTGGAGCCGATGTGGGCAGTGTAAGAGAAAGATACTCGTCATCACAGAAAGTAACAAATTGATTCACCGTGCCAGATCACGTGCACTCAACCCGACTTACAGCCAATGTCGGAACCGAAGGCGCGAACGAATTTTCTTGTTTTGGTAAGTTTTCGAAGAATTCCTTGTAACTCAATTAGTTCTCTACCGATTTGGATGAAACCCGGATAAATTTAACAGGCTAATTCATGCGCAATTAGTGATAGAAAGCGATTGATGAAAATAAAGAGGTTGCACAAGCCGCATGCGGCTTTTTTGGTGTGCAAACTCACTGTTTCGAAGTGGCTGGTATACAAATTGTGTTGTGGTAGTCCTCAGAACAAATTGCACGGCAAGGTAACACAACCATGTTCCGTCGTACTTGGCTCCACGATGAGTAAAGCGAGCACAAACCAGCCAGAATGCGCTGGACATGAACAGGAATAATCCCATCCATCGAGAGCTTGGTAGGCTGGAACATAATTGTGGTGGTGGTTGGGATACAGAATTTTGCCGTGCGTGACATGAGGCCCAAACGGCCTGGGAGACACAAAAAGACAAAATTTTCGCTCCGGATGTCGAAATTTTGGGGGTGTGTCACGCGAAATTTTGGCTGGTGTCGAATTGTTGAATAGGTAAAATTGGTCACGCGTCACGCCCAGTGTCGATTTCATCACTTCCCAACTACCCGATTAGGCCTGAACTGTCACAAACTTTCGAAATAATTCAGCACTTGCAGTTGACTTCAAAACACAACAAATTAGTAGTATATATATGTAGTTACTTGAATTGTAAACCGCTAAGCGCTGCGAGCAATTTTTATTTTCTGGACCTCGAAAAAGTGACCCGATCTGACATAATCACGCTTATTTCGGCCGCAAAACGCGTCGAAACCCCTCAGAACGTGTTATTTCGACGTTCCACGTCTAATAAATAACCTCTGCGTCCTTTGTTATGGATGCTGGAATTCGTCTATGAGAGGGGGTATTTCTTGACTGCATATGCCGCTTGACGAATGTTCAGCCCAGTTCTTTGGAAATGTAAGTTTGGCGCACAAGAAAAACAAAAAGAATGCGACTTACTTGTACGCATCCATATATCGAAAACAGTGTCTGAAAGTACCGGCGAATATTCACCGCCACTTACGCGATCCAAGGCGTCCACCACCAGTGTTTTTGCTTTTGGTAGGTAGGTAGGTAGGTAGCATTACACGGCACGGTCCGAATAACGAACGCTGGTTGAAATGTGCCATCAGCACGCTCGCGGAAGTCTGCCAAATTTGATGAATAGAGGAGAGAAAATGAATGCAAAATTTACATCGCTTGGGAATTATTCTGCTCATCTCGTTGAACGCTGTTCTCTCTGAACTCGACTATCAATAGTTACAAAGCTTCACCTTATACCTACGATATCTCACTCTGCGAACTCATGAAATAAATCGTGTTTAGAACTTGTTTTGCGTTTAGTCTAACATAAGGCTATAGGGCTAGTGAATAGGACGCCGATCAACGCGCAAGTGGCCCTTCATGGGCTCATCGCATATAGTGCAGCGCGGATGCCGCCGCGATGAACCGACCTTCTTCTTCATTGCACGCTTGGTCTGTTCTCGACCCTTGAGCAAATTCGTCGATATTGAAAAATGAAAGAGACCTACCTTTTTGGGAGCAACTTTCTTCACGAGTTCCGCAGCATCTTTAGAGTCGGAATCTCTTGTCCTCGACTGAAAATGATTCTTGAGAAATCCATCAATCAATATGGAAAGAAGGGACCTTGTTTTTGGTAGATTTCCTCAGCGCCAGTGGTGCTTTTTGCGGAGCCGTATCATCAGAGTCGGAGTCCGACTCCGTTGTCGGCTATAACCATTGAATCCGTCGATAACTTCTTTTTTTTTTTTGCGACATGACACAGACCTTTTTTGGGGCAACTTTTTTCGGGATACCCTTCACCACGGTTCTCCTATTTTTAGAGGGCGGCTGCGAGTTAATTTTGAGCAATCCGGCAATCAATATGGAAAGAAATGACCTTATTTCTCGCCAATTTGTTCCCTGCTGCGGGGGCTGCATGAATGAAGATTGCAATTCAAGCGAAATCGAACATATACCATCGCCATTCCTGTGCGACAGTGAAGATCCCGCTCCTTCCATTTGATTCCCGAGTTCTGGCAGGTACGTTTGCGCTGAGTCACGGTTCGCCGTTACCATTCTCGTCAATATGGTCCGGGAGGTGCTGTATCGCCATTATATAGGTGATATGTTCGCAAAAATGGACATACATGTGTGATATGTAAGCTGGAGTTTATGATATGCTGCGTATTGGGCCAGCCAATACACTTTACCGACGACTCAAGGCTTCATTTATATGCAAATGGAGCCCGCCACTGCCGAAAACTGGGCCCAGGCTTCAGCCGTTTCCCATTTCGTCCATTTCCTTCGCTCAGAACCATTCACCTCTTTCATGCTGTTTCCTTCTGCTCAGCACTGGTTCTGCTCGTGTCGGGTACCGGGTGAGAGCAGAGAGCTTTGTTCTCAGTGAAGCTTCATGATGAATGGTCGAGCCATGGATATTGCTGGCAGAAACACCAGTGGGTGTCGTGAATTTGAGCTCAGAAAGCTGTCCTATCTCATCATAGAATGCCTTTAATGCACCATATATGTGAGATTTCCCTGTTCCGCCAGGTCCTCCAATGATAAGACGAAACGGTGAGCGATCTGGACTATAGATGAGCCATGTCATTCGATCATTGACTTTCAAAAAGAAGGCCAGGCGCTGTTTTTTGTTCAGAGTGAATTTATCGATAACTGCAATAGCAATTTACCTCCACTCAAGAAGACTATCCCATACAGTAGTATCACCACCATTGAATTGATGATACGTAGAAGTGCAAGCCTTTTCTCTTCTAAGAATGTGGTAAGTCTTGGCTGCACAAGTGAGTGTTCATTTTGGTTGGTAAAATTCCTGGCTGTTCCATTTGATGGTCCATCAGCTGTAAGAAAATTAGAACATATTGAATAAGCAGAGGGGTCAAAATAACTGACATTGATAAGACTGAAGGGCAAGTGCTGCAGCAGCATCTGCTCGGATGTGGGCTCTGTCATCATGAGATTGTGTTGCTTGTCCTTGCAGAAAACCAGCTATATTGTCAGATGCAGATGGTACATTATAGAATTTTACTGCTCCAGCCAAAGCAATGGTATGATCAGTGGCCAACTGAGTTCGATTGCCACAATGTTCAAAGAAGGAACTGAAATCTTCAGGATTACGTTGTCAATGTTGTATACAGGCCCAATAGGTTCATCAATTTGGCCTAATTGCCGGTCAAGATCACCAGCAAGTTCATCATCAGGTTGAATTGAACCACCATTGGCATGTGCAAAAAAGAATTTGCAACTTCGGCACCCTGAATCAACTAAGAATCTGGGTGTATTCAACCCTGAAGCCTGAATCAACCTCGATCGAACTCAACCATCAGAAATCCAGCAAGGCCCCAATAAAACTCGGAACGCCCTTACACTTGGGCTGTTAAATGCATGAAGTATCACTTTCCTCACGCAACCTCCGTCAAAACTCATCGATTATACCCGTCTCCGATACTTTCCGTTCATGCCATCTGATACCTGTCTTCGGCCGTTTCGCAAATCTAACGTGGACCTCAGACCGAGTTCTCGACCAATGTAAATCCTTTTTTATCTCCGACACCATGATTTCGATCTTTTCCGCCATCTCGTTGATTTGTATGATACCAGAAAGGCAGAAGAGCAGCGACAAGTACGCATGCGATTGCTGGGGCGAGCCGGGCGGTGACCGTACTTGTACTTGCTGTAATCATAGATACATTTTTTTCAGGAAGCATTTAATTTTGGTTTGAAGATTTCCAGCTATCCTCAGAATCGTAGTAGACCGCTCAGATTGCATCATGCTGTGCGGAATTTTCAATCGTTGCAGTGCCCGCGCCGAACACTAATTTTATTCAAGGAACTTACCTTTCGGATATTTTGGAGTGCGTACAAAAATCTCATGATCAAATAGGTCAGTGACAGTCGCTGCCATTGTCCGTTGAAGCTCATCGGCGGTCTCATCGTGAGGTCCCGGTGACAGACTGGTAAGCAGATTACGGGGTCGATATCTACAGTGCTCTTGAGCGAGAGAAACGACCGGAAGTGAAAGAAATTGACCTGCGATGATGTGGAAGGGCAGTAACACAAAACGATGCTGCTTCCGTGGTATGAGTCGCTGCATCCTTCGTCCGAGTAAAGAAAATCTAGAATGTGTTAGTGATGAAATATTTCTTCGCAGAAACCGGATCTTACCCGTCCTCGCCAAAACAAAGTCCTATCCAGAGTTCTTCATCATATCACGCCCGAACCACCGCACCCACAACCCACAAGAACTCCATGCTCTGAGTTTTTGTGTTCCTGGATTTTGCACCCACGTGACGAATGATAAGTATCCCAATGACCCGGGCATACCAATATGGATGGGAAGGTGATCCTCCTCATCGTCCTCGTGCGCGAGAACCATGATATCGAAGTGGGTACAAGGATTGATGGAGTCTTGATCGCGCCCGAGATCGTATGTCGTATAATTGACTCGCATAACCTTGTGCGCGTAGATGCGGTTGCGAGTAATGTTCACGTCGAGCAAGTCCTGTTCAGAGAACTTGATCTCGTCTCCATCATAAGGAAGATTGTAGGCGAGACAGAGGGTGCGACTTTAGATCGAGTAAAAAATTCTAAAGTCCATGTTAGCAGAAAAACAACAAACAGAGCAATTAAATCCCTCGAGAGCGGGATCATCCTGCATCTCGTCCGATTCGAGCAAGGCGTAGAGATCCAGGAACGACCGTTTTGATTCTGAAATGTGGCGGTGCAGCCGTGGTGGTGTTCGAGGGAGAGGATCAATTTGTGGCTGCATAGCTTCAGCACGGTCAGATGCTGGGGATGAATCATCCGGCGCTGCAGTGCTTTTGGCTGTCGCGGCGTCTTTCATCGCTGGTGTGTAGCGCGAAGTATCCGCTTCCGATGATCATGAGCAGCGATTTGCAGTCCCACATTTCTCTTGTTCGTGCGCGCGTACGACTTCTTGACCTGACGATGCGCGAGTTCACCCTGTACAATAATAAGTAAATTCTGGGATGAGCAGTAGATTAGCAACTTACGGTCTGAGTGGAAAATGAATCCGTAGTACCGACGGCAATTATTGCGTCCGGATAATCACCAAAAGAATGCCATTTATAGGTAAAGAGATTCCAATACTTGCGTTTCTTGTTTGGTGGCGCTGTAGAGGGGTTCTTCGATTTTTTGGCGGCTGCACGGCGAATTCGGTGCCAAGATCGGCCGTGATGTTCCTGAAGCACTGAATCGACGGGGAACTGTGCATGCGAAGTTTGGCGTAAGCATGCCATGTGGCCAGTGTGAAGCACAGCGTGAGCACAATCTCATTGTGTGGTTCAGGGAGTAGTCCCTCCAAAGCGGGTATGAGGCACTGCACCAAGACAGATGCCGGCCAGGTCGGATTAAATTGTCACGCGTCACCCCCCGTGTCGAATTGAACATTATAGTACAGTACAAGAGTGCGTCGGGCCGCGGAGCGCCGCGGCCCGTACATACACGATAAGTAACTCAGATGTAAGACTTACAAGAGCGCACGCGCCCCACCAGTTCGCCTGAATCCCAGAGCAAAATATTGCTCTGGTATAAAATCAGAAAATAAATGTACCGGATGCGGATACTTCCATTGTTGTGACCTCAGCTGCCCAGTAGGGGTGAGGACCCCGAGTCCCAATCGTCAGTAAAGAGCCAAGTAATGCATAACCAATGAAGGTAACCAATGACCTCATATCAAAATCAACTCAAGTCAGATTCTGGCTCCGCCAACATATTTTGTTTTTTTTTTGCGCAGAAGTGGAATGGGTATGAATTTCTCATTCAAGTCCTATTCCTTCCAAGTGAATGCAGCTGCCTACAAACCAACAAGAAATTTAACCACCGGCGAAATATTTGGTGATTTCTGAGGTATCTCGACTAAAAATATATTTCTTCGCTCGTGACAATGCCGAATGATTGATTGACTGTGGGCCGGCGGGAAAGAGGACTCCGGAACCCGGCGGACAGCCGCCGCAGTACACGGCATCAGCAGAGACTGAGCGGAGTTTAAAAAGGCTTCAGACAGACAGAATGCTTAATTTTATAAAGAGGGTGATGACTACGGAATGTCTGATGCTGACTTGATAGTGTCAGGGACCCAGGCTTTTCACTTTCCAGCTTTCGGGGGGGCCCTGTGGATCCAGTCACGCTCTTTTTTGGGCTTGTGTCGGGATCCGCGATTGACAGCAGTTGCAAGCACAATTCATCGGCCCCGAAATTCAGCTCGGCAATCTCCGTTCTCCCTAGCCAATTTTCAGGATATTTGACCGAAAAGGGGAATTCTTAATCTCGGTTCCAGATGTTCGGGTGTGTGGTCCGTGATCCGGAGGCAGAGGTTTTGATGAAAAAGATGGGCGGAGACACACGTTCGAGGGCAGTGTTCTGCTATCTTTTTCATCAAAATGTCTGCCTCGGAACAATCCGACCGGCTAGATAAAGCCTCGCGAGCGCAGCGAGCGCTGCCCGAGAACGGATGGGAACGAGACTAGGAAATTCTAAGCATAACTGTCTTTTTAGATTTTCGATTGGCGTCCCCGGGGTTGAATAATTCAACAAACCTGTCCGCCCACGCAATAAACAGAATTGTGATGGGAATTATTCGTTGGTGCCCTTCCGCACAAATTCAGGATTTTCTCAACGTTCAAGCAAGATCATTCCTTCGCGACTTGACTATAGGGTGAAGGAAAATACTGGCTACAGTCTACTCGACCACGGCCCAATTTTCGCCGACACCCGCGAAAAAAATCGCCAAAAATTCGACCACGGGAGCGAAAATTTTGGGTTTTGCGCGTCGTGGGAGTGAAATTTCACAAAATTTGTCCGATTTGAGGGGTACGTGACAAAATTTGCATTCAACCAGAGGGTGGGTGACGTGGGACAAGCGACCAAAATCCGCCATCAACCAAGGGGTGCGTGATGCGTGACGGTCGAATTGAATGATATAATACAGTATTTAAGTTGGTTCAGTAATGAGCTTATGAAAGGGGTGCAAATATCCTTGCCTGATGCTTGCCGCAAGTTCCTACACTGTGGCCCCGACCAGCCGTCCGTTGAATTCGTGCAACATCCTGTGACGCGCGTCGAAGGTGAAGGTCCAGCTCACCTGTTCCCGTCGATCTGCTCGGAACTGGAAGTCGCATTATTCCGGTTTTGGAGCTTGCATTTTACTATGGGGGAACTTTGTTATGGATTGGAACCATCTTCCATTTTCAAAAGTGGAATGGGTTCTTCAGCTCGCTACCAATGTGTGGGTGAATGTCATTGCCATCATTATAAACTAGGATATTGAAGATTGCGACTCTATCACAACTTTCAGAATGCATAAAAGTTTTCCCTCACAAAAATCTAGGTCATTTTAACATCCCTAGATGCCGGTAAATTGAATTGACCCCCAAAATCACCCCCAAACCCAGCTCACCGACTATATAATATTTCACAATTTTTTTTTCTATCACTAATTGAGCACGAATTACACCGAATTATCTAGCTATGTCTCATTTCAACCTGTGCAGAACTCATTGAGATATCGACGAATCGGTCGCAAGGATCAGAAAATGCCCAAAACAGTCCATCCGGCGCAGGTTTCTTGGCAGCATCCGAGTTTTTTCTGGGCCAAATTTTCTGGAAATTAGTCTGGTGTGCCTTTGCATGCCCATCTCTTATATTGGAATCTCCCAAAATTTGCGGAATATGTGAAAGAGACAGGGTGACGCGTATTTGATCGAACCGCGTTCGGGGTTTTGTATAGCAAAATGATGCCCCCCCGGTGGGCGGAATTTTCGGTACTCTGAGCACAATCAGAACTAAGTTCGGGGGGCAGGCAATAAATCTTTCCCATGAATAATTGAAGGGGTATTTGGGGAGAAATCGGAGAGAGGCCAAACAAAGGCAAACATCGATTTACAGTGGCGGCAAAAAAGAATTGCTGGGCCCGTCTGGGTTCATCCCTCAACCAAATCACTTCAAATAAAATCTTACCATGAAATTCTAGCAATTTCATGAGTTTTGGCATAAGTTGGCATTTGAAGCCAGTGCAATGAGCAAGTAAACCGTGGTTCGCGCAGAATCTGTTCCACGCCCTTGAGCCGGCCCGGCATTGTTCTGTGGTTGTCGCAAGGGGTCCAAATCTGCGGTATTTAAATATGAGCAAGTAACGTTGTTCGCGCAGAATCTGTTCCATGCCATTGAACCAGCCCGGCATTGTTCTGTGGTTGTCGCAAGGGGTCCAAATCTGCGGTATTTCAATATTGGGTCGCAATTGTTGCAGTTTTACCTGCTGAACACGAATATTGTTGTCCCGAGATGCTACAGTTTAGTACCCCGTAATGGGACATACCCCGTAATAGGAGGAAGCAGTTTTTTCTATCGCTGCGGACATTCAGGGCGTTGATCCTTTCGGATATATCTTCTTTAATATGTGAAGTATGATGTATCAAATTCTCAGAGTTATCGGCGCTTGCACTCTTCCTATAGTCAGACATCATTCTGAAAAGGTCCAAAGTGCGAAATTAAGTTGTGGCTATATCTTGGCACATAAAATTTGGAGTTTCTTGAAATTCATACAGAACATGTACATGCATTACAACGACATGTTTACACTATTCCGAGGATGTTTGGACCAAAAACTACAAATTCCTTTTGATTCCTGTGTTACAAACTAGTGAGCTGCTTGGTAGGAAGTGAACCCGACAAAAGAGGCTGACTTTGAAATATCCCCGGCCTCTTTCTCAGCACGCTGATGCCACCCAGCTTGGGCGTTCTCAGTCAACGAATTGTTCTTTGAGAACCATCTGATACACAGTGATAAAACTTGGATTATTGGTGTCAAGGACTCGTTTTTTTCGATGCGGCCGTAATAGACTCGGAGTTATTTTTCTGCAAATAGTTGTCTGCCATTGAGTATCAACGAGAATTTGAGCAGTAGATTCGACTTCTTGGTTGACAGGCTCCCAGGGCTCGCTTACATGGTGGTGCGTATTTGTACTGCCTCTCTGCGGCCCGAATCTTGCCGGTCCACAAATTCTCCAATTTCCCTGAAACATTGCCCATCCCTCTGTGTGCCACTGCCATTGATATACTAAATAATTATACATCCTCCGCGACCCATCTAACACAAAAAACCGTTACTTGGTGTCCTCCGGGGCAAAATTTCGGTCCCGAGGTGGCAGGACCCTCGGGTTCAAGCACAGTTCTGAAGGACTTGGACGACGTCGGAGGTCATGTTCCGAATACTATAAATGTCGCTCAAAATCAAGGCACCCACCCTGGCTGTGATATTCTCGCTCGTGGGATCATGTATGTCGTTGATTCAGTATATGCGGCAGGGGGACTCCGCCGGATTCGGCACCATTCAGCAAGCCCATTCGAACCTCAAGTGGATCTAAATTAGCAGGAACCCAAAGGTGAACAAAGGACTTGCTGGATGAGTGTGTTGACAAGGAACACGACAAACATGAGAGTGATGGTCTGTCATACATCGGGCATGAACGGAAGATCATGAACGAGCTTCGTGTTAGAGTGTCTGTTTATGAGAGACTACCTTTGTCCCAAATCTCCCATTTCTCCCATATCTCTTTGCTCTCATCCACGGGTCTATCACGGACCGACCTACGACTCTCAGAGCCAGTTTTACTCTATATTACGGACCGAAAAATCGAAATTCTCTTCATTACTCTATTCCGGACCGAGGTTACCCCAAGTGACCGGGGGCCTGGCAGTGCATTGATTCGCTGTTTTGCCGCTTCCTTGCCGCTCCCTTGCCAACTCTGTATACCCGAGGGCTCTAAAACCCTCGGATTGCAAGGAACCAACCCTAATTTATTGGGCTTTGTCCCCAGAACCATGTTTTTTTTTTTTTTCCCCGCAGCTTTGTGCAATGCCCCAAAGCCGCATGCGGCCTGTGCGGCTTTTGCGCAACCTGTCTAATCTGTTGCTCTAGGTGTTATCTTATCAACTGTCGTTCCGATGATCGGGAATCTTAGCCGGCGGGCCGGAGGTGAGTAGGGCAAAGGGTTTCAGTCGCTGTGATCGCATCCAGTCCCCCAAAGGGCTTTTGACATGCATATCTCCAGGATTTCCTTTCAATTTCAGTCTGCAGCCAATCAAGATTGTGCCCCCGAAGTAAGAACTGTGTCGAGCAAGGTGAAGATAGTGGATCCATTCTCGACACCTCGTGTGTCAATTTGGTGTCAATAATAAGGGTTGTTGCTGATTGAGTGCTTGTTTCTTTGCACAGGACCTGAGTTGATCGTAGTCTCTCGTAGACAGACGCTACAAACACATGAAGCTCGTACCCTCGCTTGTTTGTAAGTTGATCGAGGAATTGCCTGGGTTGGGTGGTGTTGCTCAACCAGCACATTATAGAGCGTCCATCACTCTTCCAGTTTGCAGGCCCGGTGTACCTATGCTCCTGCACAGGAAGCATGCTGGCCAAGGATTCCCTGTATTGATGGAATGTCTGATCCCAAAGTTTCCGCAGGCATTTCAATTGGAAATTGCCCTGACTTTCCAACACACATGTCCCCATTCAAATCCGCGGAGTTGCTGGCAAGCAGTGCACTGCACTGAAAAAGTTCAATTGTGTGTTTAATTGGATTTGAATTCGGAATGATCCAACTCAAAACAAAGCGAAACACAGGGATTCCCCGGATTCATTTCAGGGGCCAGAGCCAAACACAAAGTTCAATTGGGCATTGAATGCGGCAATGTTTGCTTCATGGCTCACCCAGGAAATGCTCCAATCCCAAAAGTTCTGCAGGCATTTTGACTCAGAATTGCCCTTGCTTTCCAAAATAAACATGGTGAGTTTCTGGTCGGGATGATTAGATCAAAAGTCCTAGGACTCATATTCTAGAAACACAAGTGAGAGCCGCATTCAGCGTTATTAAATTTGTTTGTTTGTCCGAAGCTGTACACAAACAGCGGCACACAGGGACCCACGCACACCTCTCTCTCCCCCCTCACACACCGGCAAGGTAGAAGATCATGCAGCAGGAGAGGTTTACTAACTGCCTAGGAGAGCGAGTCACAAACTCCAGATCAGAGGACATTCTGGCGAAGTTGCCCCGCATCTTCATTGGCGAGGTTCAGGAGGAGTGGGGCCTGGGGCCTAATCCTGTTATCGTCGAGCCACATCCCGTGCCCATGGCTGAGAGGATGTATGTGGGGGACCCTTTGTCCCTCCGAATGCACACAGGAGTGACATCGACCGAGAACAAAGGCATTACCGCTCATTCTGATAAGGACGCTGTACTAACCCCGTAAAAGAGGACAGAGGAGAAAAGAGGTCACAAGAGGCGGCGGTCAAGGAGGCCAGCGAGAAGCGCCAGATTCCGGAGAGTGAGCAGGAAACTATAGCCGGTTCGTGACTTTCTGGTGATGAATGATAGCTAGCTAATGGCAGCTGCCTTACCAAGTGGAGATCGAGTCGGGCGTCAGAGTGCGTATCAGGCAATATCTGATAATGCCTTCTCAGCCGTGATTTCAACAATTTGCAGCTCATTCCCCAACTTGAATTGGCAGAGAGTGCGTGTCCCTGTTGTAAACATGCCCACTATGCCGCATAAAATAACCTGACCTAGAGGTTGAAGTTCAAGTGATTGGCCTAGGTGGGATCACCCACACGTTTCGTCTGCGTCGAACGCAGAAGATGTTAGGAGTTCGACGTGCCGTGGAGGAAATTTTTGACTATGATGATGCCCGTTTGTTCTGGTTGGTCGGCTTGCCAGCTGGTATGGTCTTTACTCTTATTTCATCACTACCAGGAGGTCTCCGGTCTGGAAAGTGCTGTTGGACGAGGATACACCAGACACTCTACACATGAGCAATCGGGAGAGGGTATACTATGTCGGTGAGCCACTCCTCCACTCCCCTCTCGCTCCAAGTTCTGATGTGGTCCAGCTGGATTCTCAGCGCATATAGTGGTGGTCCACAAGGTCTCTTCCTGTGACCTAAGCATGGATGGTTGGAAATACACATTCGGGATAGGGAAGACCTGCTCCCTCGATTCCCTTCGAGGACAACTGTCCCAGCACCCCGAAATAAGGAGCGGATTTCGGTACGAGCCATTTTTGGTCGGACGGACATGACCCTCATTATTCTCCCAGACTTCACTACAACGGCGAGGAGATCGGCGTACCCGATCGGCCAAGCATAATTTGAGTCGCTCTGCGGCTACTCGCAATGTCGGAAAGTAACCGTCATAGACAGTCCCCGCCTAATGTAAATGTATCAGGTCGTAGCTCCTAGTAGCAATCAAGGAACATTGAAGGCGGCCCTGTTTGTTTTTAACTTTCACCCAAGTTTTACGTCCTCCTTCAGTAGAATTGTCTGTGTTGAAAACTGCGAAAATTCAAGTCCACAGATGAGAAAGAACTGTGGCTAAGGCAGGATGATGAGATCTACTCAAGTTCTGCGTTCCGCTTTTTTGAATTTACTAAGTGCATCATACGGTGATGAAAGATCGGTCATAACACGCAAACTGCACCACTCGAAAGGGAAATTCCCATCAAATTTGGGAGCTAACACCCAGTCTCGAAGCCCAATACAAGGCAAAATGTTTGTGACTGCCTGGCAACACCTTTGCTGGGACTGGAGGTGACCAACGTGGCCGGGAATCAAGTTGCATTTAGGCCGAGGGTAGACTGAGGGAGGCCAAGGTAAGCCAAGGTCGCAGTGAAGGTGCTTGAGGAGAGTGCAGAAGCCCAGGATGAGCGCAGTGGTCGCTCTGGATGGCATTGTTGTGAGTCCTGCAGTGACGACTTGTGTTGAAAGTGTAGAATGCAGACAGAGATGAGGTAAAGCGGGATCTGTCAACAATGCATGAGACAGGAGGAGCCGACGTGCCATGCGCACAGACTGACCGCAACTGTCTTCAATCTGATCATCGACTGCTCAGCAAGTAGTACCTAATGCACATCAGGACGGTGAGGTAGGACAACGTACCTTGCTCCTTGCTCACAGACCTGTTCCCGGCCGAAACATCCCGCACAACTGGGGTACCCCAGAGAACTTGTTTGAGGCAAATGTACACAATTCTCCAAAGGGCCCAATACATTGCAAAATGTTTGTGCCCTCCGGCCCTGCCTGACCCGTTGCCCCGAGCACACATAACAAAGCATTTCTGAGTTGTTTGTGATTTGACGTTGGATATATTGGAGCTTGACTTCGTCTTGCTCTTTTATTCGATTTCACTGCAGCACTTGGGTGCAGCGTTTCATCAGGCACCTTCAATTGGGATTCTGGACCGTGGACTGAACACCCCGTTAGAGGCCCAGTGTGTGCCTCGATGGGTAGACGTGGTGGGGAAATTCCCCACTCCACTCAGTGAACATTGTGTCCATTCCGTTAGAGGCCCAGTGTGTGCCTCAATGGGTAGGCATAGCAGGGAAATTTCCCGCTCCACTCAGTGAATGTTGTGTCCATTCCGTTAGAGGCCCAGTGTGTGCCTTGATGGGTAGACATGGCGGGGTCAATTCTAGCTGCACCCAGTGAACATCGTGTCCATCCTGTTAGAGGCCCAGTGTGTGCCTCGATGGGTAGACGTGGCGAGGACAATTCTCACTGCACCCATATAGGCGCAGAATCACACACAGACGAAAGAAACTTTGCTCTTCGATGTCATCCGACATTGCAATTCCAAGAAACCAGGAGATCAAGCGGGAGGCCGTTGGGGACAGGGCAGGGAGGGGAGATGTGATTGTCGAAGGTAAGTGTGGTACGCGGTTGCTGAGGAAGCTGCTGATGTACATGACGATCTGATCTGGGACGCCTTTTTCCCGGAGCAGCTGGACGAGGTTGGTATGGCTCACCGATGGGAACGCCTGCGAGATGTCCATCAGCAGCGCGCTCGCCACCTTCCCAACTCTCCAAGTGTCCTTGCTCTTCTGGGTGAGCAGCAAGATCGCATCGACAGTGTTCCGTCCCGGACGTCCTCCGAACTGGTTCCTCGACAGCGGTCCCTTGCTCTCTGCGAAGTCCGACAGCCAGTCCGTGACCACCGACTTGACGACCTTGCCTAGTCCCTCCTCTTCTGTGATTGGCCTAAACACACCGGGGAGGGGGTGTAGTCGCTCTTCCCGGGCTTGCGGAAGCCTTAAAAATGCCCAAAAAATGCAAGAAAGGCCAAGTTTTCGAAATTTTTCATTCCGAATGCCGAAATTTTAGAGGTGTCACGCAAAATTTTCCCTGCTGCTAAAATGTCAAATAGGTAAAATGAGTCACGCGTCACACCCCATGTCAATTTGAATGGAAAGATACAGTACACCGTGCCAGTAGTTTGACCCAAATATTGAGGTGATGATCAACACATTCTCCGCATGCTCAAATGTATCAGTATTCGATTTCCGATTTGACATATGTTAACACCGAGTAAAGAGCTACATGCCGTTTGATCGCGCGCTCAAGGCCCCGCTCAAAAGAACGACGTCTGTCATTCGCACTGCTTTGTTCTTTCAGCGGTAACACTAATAAAGTCTATTTCCCACTTCATCAGCACTCAGTGAGATCGTCATCGGACAGTTTCCGAGGCCCAAATACAGTCGTGTGAAGCAGGCTCCAGCCGCTACAAATTTACTGAATTCCTGAGGTTGAACCAAACACGTGAACGCTCACTGATATTCGTCGTTCTCCGCAGGCTGATTTCTATATGGCGCGATGTCCACTCTCCACGCGGCGAGGTAAGCTGCCGCCACGCTATCTGGTCCGATAGCTTGCTCCCAAATGGAAGTCTCGTGCACAAGCTTCTCAACCAACTCCACAGCGCTGCTCGCGGGGTACATGGGGTTACGAACGAGTGCTTTGCAGAACTCCAGACCTTCCCTTGCCACGGGCCAATGCGCAGCATGCGCAAAGGAGACACATGTGTGTGTTGAGCCCGCGAAAGTGATGACAGCGTGAAGGCAGAAAGGGGAGACGATAAATGCGCAAGGTTCAGTGACGTGCATGACTTCCAGTCCCTCCAGTGCGTCCAGGGACTCCTCAAGGCGAGAGGAGTGCCGGATCCGCGGAAGCCCTCACCAGTTAAGATTTCGGGGGGTGGCTGGCCAGAACAAACAAAGCTTCTCGCCGTCACAATGCACGATAGCCTGAGCGACACTCGAAAAGTCGATGTGCGTGTCGCTGAGCCAGCTCGGAGGAGTTCGGACGGACGCCACCCAGGGCTCCTTCCCCCGGCGGTCAAGATACTGGGCGCGCTCGTGGGCGGACTTGACACTTTTCGGGGACGTCGGTGGAAAGATTTTTCCCAGTTCCTCGGGCGTATGTTGCCAACGGTAGTCCCCAAAAGCAAACTCGGCGCCCAGCTGTTGAACAATAGCGGGCCAGTCCAAGCGGCAGCGGAGCATCCCTTTTTTGGTCGCTACAATCTTAGACGTGGAAATAATTCTTTTCCCGGTGCACCATGGCTGCATGAGATAGCTCTTGAAAAGCATGTCGAGCACCGCAGACACCGTGTCCGTCGGCGTACTGTCTTGAGCGCAAAGTTCTTGGTAATGGATCAGGTGCCGGTCCATCGCGAGCAGGTCTTCGATGACGAAGGAGCTGGCGGGAAACTCTTCGTAATTGGGGACGATGGACGTTGCATGATGAGCTAGCGCTGTCGGCCATTCGGCGAGCCGCTGCAAGAGAGTGGCAGCTTTTTCAGCCACCATGATGTAGTACGACAGCGGAGGCTCCTTCCATCGCTTTGCCAGCGACAGTAAGAAGGCATTCTCAGGCAACACAGACAATAGTTAGGTTTCTGCGTATCGAATTAGTTTGCAGAACCACAGGGGGGTCGATGGAGCTCACCGGCAGTAATGGACGGACGCCGACGGCTTTCTCGCTCAGTGTTGCCAAAGACGGGGACTCTCAGCTGGTCTATTGAGGTTGGTGTTGTCCGGGAGGAAGAGCTTTCTGCGGCCGGAATCCAAGAAGACTCCGCGTGCACGCGCCGGTCGCGTTGGGATATCCGGGTGTTGGGTTCAGGAAGCGTGCCCGAATACCGAACAGGGGGTTGCAAGCGCCTACTCTCTAGAGCCTGGTGTGGGGCGGATCCGGCTGGAGAAATGCGGCACTTGTCACTAAGTAGTGCAACCGGGCAACAGCCAGGATCATCGAGCTTCATGTGCCATAGCACAGTTCAGTGGGTCTCATTGGCGGCGGCGCAGATTTAAAGGAAGGCCATAAAGCATAAAGTAGGGGAGAAACGCTGCGATGACCGTGACAGACCCGTTGCCTCTTTTTGAGGCAACGGACACCACCGTGAGCGTGACAGTTGCCTCACCAGGCAACCATAGAAAATTTTCTGCTCACCTGTTCAAGTTCAACGCTTTGCAATGCAAAGCCTCGGTTCCCCATCCAAAATTACTTGGATTGCCTCCACTTCTGGCTATAATATCTGGGCCTTGAGGAAATTTCCAAAAATTTCTCTGACCGACGTGACCATGTCATGATTTTCTGAGGCAACCAACCCTTCCGTGACCGTGACCTCTGGGAACAAAGGCAACGCTACGGGCGGCCAGGGACCGTGACCGTTGCTCCCCTACAAATCGATACAGTAACGGCACGGTTGAATTGTTTTTTTGGTGGCTGTATTGGGAATCAGGTTTATTGATCTGATAGGTGAGCGAACACAATATTGCATCGAATCCGTGTGAACTTTCGCCACGGTTATAATTTTTGGCGGATCAATTGAACTGGGCTCAGGGAGATTCAAGTTGAATATTTTGGGAATGCAAATGCAGGTGTATCACCCTCTGTATTTTTGGAGCGGCTTATAACTCATCTCGGCCCGGTTCGGCGGGGAAAGGTTCAATTTGATGGCTCAATTTTTAGCAACATTTCACATGAGAACTGCGTTAGAACACTTCTATTGATACCACAGGGACAGCATATACATGTATCAGACTAAACTGCGGAGGCGACAACCAAACACTGCACCACATTTGCACCGATATGCATCCTTGGCGAGATCGATGTGAAGTCTTTCGGTGTACTCCGTATTATAATTGTCGGATGTGCCAAAGTTCGCGATGTTTTGGGGGTAATGTTCCATCGAGTGGAGTTTTGGGAGATTGAAGCCCTCACGGATGCCGAGGTCGATGAAGATGCCTTTGTTTCGGTGGAAGAGCATTCGAGAGTCCTCGAGCTGCGTGAGGGTTTCTGTAGTATGCATGGGGTATTGGGCGATATACGTGAAATCAAGGACTCCACGCACTGCCTCCACGAGGCGTACAGGTGAAAGGTCACCGGAAAGTTTAACGTCGATGATGATACCGAGAAGGAAACGGGATATTTGTGAAATTCCCTTCATGAAAAGACGGATATTGGGGTTTGGAGGAAGACGTCGACAGCGAGCATCGAGCTCTGCCTCGCCAAGGCTCTCCTTCAGCCACTCTATCAAATGCTTGATGATTCCCTGATACAGCTGGTGCAGGACGTCGGAGGTAATAGATACGAATATGTTTGTATATGGAAGCTGCTCCCAGAACGGATGGACCACAGGTTTGATTCCGGCCTCTGTACAGGCCTGGGTATAGCGAGTGCCGCCTTCGTCAAGTGTGTCCAGAGCATCCAGAATTTTAGTTAGATTTCGGAGTGTACATTGTGAATCTCCGTCGCCAAGATTCTCATGCTCGGTTTGACCTACGGGCCACGAACCGGTCTTCACACAAGTGGCGAGAAATTGTTCAGGATAGTCGCCAATGTAGCAGGCCACAATTGGATGGCCTCGGCGCACTTTCCCATCCCCACTGGCGATTGGAATACCGCTAACGCCGGCATCCCGCAGAGGCGCAGTGATGAAGGATAAACATGCATGAAATAAATTCGCTAGGGTACGGCGCCGCGCGGCCTTGTTTTTGATATGGCCGAGTCGCGAAGTGGGAAGGCAGGAGAATATATGCTCGACGAGAAGGCTTACGCCGTATCTCCTTCTGAATGTTGCCGATTGTCATGTAGACGGGAACCATTTAATTGTTGTTATCCACTGGTGCTCTTAAATCACCCCTTGAGTGTCATACACTTATGGATTTCGAGTGTGCGAGGGTCATGTAAGTGTCAATGTACGCTAGAATACGATGATAATATACAAATATACTGTGATCAGAAGCCAATGAATATACAGAGATCCGAGATAGTTAATCAGAAATAAGTAGATATGTGCAGAATGTAGAAATTAATGAAGATAGTTACTTTTTGGCGCGTTTGTTCCTTTCGCTGGCCTCCATGTTAGTGACGTCTCACCAATTCGAGTCCATACAGTCCGCGAGGAAGTCACTACACCGGGGAACATGCGAAACCAAAACGGAATCGAGAATAACAAGAACAAACAGTGCCGCATCAATCAAGGGCGGTGCCGGTCCCCACATCAAGAGCCGCGCCTCAGGTGGCAGGGGGAGCTCGGTGACAGGGGGACGAAGCTGCGACAGATGTGAAAAGGTGAGGCAGATAGGCGGAGTGGGGACATACCGATGACAAGGATATCCTGGCGCAGATTCCACATCCCATCCTACACACACATCCTTGGAGCCATGCCAAACGCACACACAGATTGATGTCACATCAAGAGCCGCGCCTCAGGTGGCAGGGATCCAGGGAGCTCGGTGACGGGGGGACGAAGCTGTGACAGATGTGAAAAGGTGAGGCAGATATGCGGAGTGGGGAGCACACGTTGCGTGTTGTTACAATGACGAGCGGAATCTCTTAGCTAGCGGGGGAGCTAACGGATTCTTCAGTATTCAGATGATACTGCGGATCAATGGATTGCAGTATCACATGGTGGTATTGAGAGCTCAGCTAGCACACCCAGTATCATCTCTCGCGTGGATTTCTTCGAACACGTTCCCGTTGCGGGGATCCCTGGCGATTGGCCTCCGGAGTGGCTTGATCCAGAAACTGGACTTCTTGGTAGACGACCGCAACAATGTGAGCTTCATACGGAACTGGGTGGGTCCCTTTTGCTCAATAACCTTGCAGATCCGTCACGTTTTCGTGCCAATGTATTCATTCCCTTCCGCTGTAGTTTCCCTGGCATGTGGGCTTAATGGCCTTCTGGTCATTTCAGCATCCGGTCAATATTGCTTGATAAACGTCGCAGATAACACGAGATATCTTGCAACTCAACCGAGAATGCCTACCAATAAAGCAGGCAACTCTGAGTTGGGTACGTCATGTTACATTAGCTTACCCTGCTTGATG
>JARKIC010003400.1:0-23083 GCA_029378375.1 Mycena olivaceomarginata | reverse complement strand
TCGTGTTCGCACCGCTTCTGTTCGGGCTTGGTGTGTCTTCCCTCTGACTCGTGTTTTGAGGCCATATTGAAGCGTCCTGCCGCGCACGTCCATCATGTGTCCCGGGACACGTACAATGGCTACGGGCAGACCAACGACGCGCTCAAACGCCCAGCGATGTCTACTCGTACGTTGAGCTCTCATCTCACATTCTCGTCCTTTTCTCTTCTTGTCCCTCCGGCCCCGGTTGACTCAGTAAACATCTCTTTCTTTCTGCAGTCTTCCAAACAGCCTACACGACCTTCTTCGGCGCACACACCTCCTTCCTCCTCCTCCGCACATCCTCGCCCATCTTGCCCCTCACTGCGCACGTCTTCTACAACATCATGGTGTGCCGCAGATGCACAGCGAGATGCGCAGGTTCCGGCGCAAGCGCAGAGTGAGTTTTCGTTTGATTCTTTTATCCCCATCCTGCCCTCTACTCGCCCATGCCTCCATATTTCTTACTCACAATTCATCCCCCTCCCCTTCTCTCCGACACCAACACTGATATTCTTTGTACCCAGATATAATCGCCTTCTACATCGCCGGCATCGAGCTCTTCTTCCTCACGCTGGAAGGTGGACGGAATCGTCCGTGAGCCTCTACTGGCGGGCGCCGAGGCATTCTGGCACCGGGTGGTACGGGGAAGGGGTAGTGGGTAAGCGTCGAGATCTAGACCGCCACGATGGATATCTGGAAGGGAAACGTTGGGATGAGTGTATTTTCTTTATCTTTTCTGGAATGTCGGACAATGATCCTTTTGTGTTGGGTGAATATCTCAGGATGCCAATTGGTGATCTATGTAGCCATCAGCGCTCAATCTGAATCACCGAATTCACGCTAGCAGGACTTGACATTGAAGGTTGGTCCTTTGTCGTGACAACAGCGTTCGAGACGCATCTTTATCCGTATCCCTCCCATTTGAAAGAAGATAGTCTTTGTTTAGCCTGCCGAATCCTCCCGGTTCACCACTACGTCCAGCCAGTTTATCGACGCGCAAACGCTCAAGCTCAAGTTTCTCTGTCTTCTTGACTTTCACTCTTACCGTTCTCGCAATTGCCTCGGCAATTGTACGTACATTGAATCCACTGTGAATCCGAATGCAGAGGCTCAGTCATGTCTGTAGCTTCCCCCCATCGTAGGTCGACGAGGTTATTACGCGGTCTCCAAGGCGCTGTTTAATCTCGGGCCACAGGTCGATTGTCTGACGACTTGTTTTCCAACAATTTCCCGCACGGTCCCCGTTTCGGGCGTGGTGAGTGCGAGGTTTGCATCTATTGGTTTTATTTTCAGCTATTAATTATTATCGTCTCACCTCGGACGTTCTAGGTTCACCCGATTGTATGTCGAGCCCACTTGGTTGCTGTTAGATATTCACCGTTTACACGTCGACTGTCTCACAACTTGTGCTCCTCTTTAGCTAGAAGTATGGGCGATGGATACAATTAAACATGTTGAATTGGTGGCATGCAGCGTATGAGCTCGGGATTTTTCCAGGGATTTGAAGAAGGATCTCACAGAAAATCAATTATGATAAGCCAACAAGTTGAGAACATCCAAAGTACATACTAAAAACATCCTCACGTCGTACAATCCCGCGGGGAGTCCAAGACCTGGGCGTCGAGGAGAACATGATCCTTACATAGTTTATGTATTTCATACTGACCTTGTTTGATAAGATTCCAATACATGTATCCGGAGAAGATCATAATCGTTACCGCCGCCCAAGCGGGACTCACGAGACTCTCCAGGCCCTCCTCAACCCTGTTGCAGACCTTGTCGCAGCTGCGAACGTTTACATTGCTGATTCCTCCCAACGGTTCAAGGTCTCCACGAACTACGCGATCCCGCTTCCCTCCAAGTCAACAATAACTCCGGATTTGGGTTCGGAAAGCGATGCACAAACTCCTCTGTCCAATATCAGATTCTCTTCGAGTGCGCCTGGTCCCAGGGACCCCAAGCTTGGAAGAAAAGATCCAAAGATGTCTCAGGACCCACAGTCCTCGCGGTTGTCTGCATGACATCCACACCCCAGTGAAGTACAAGATGCCCTCGACTGCTCCTGAGCACAACATGGTATCCGAGTTTCCCACGGATCCCAAGCGCAAATTCATTGGTCCTGTCAACTAGCTCGGCTACACTTGGGCGCAAATAGACCAGATTGATTTAAGCATTCATCATCGGGTGGGCGCGTAGATAAATTCGTAAGCTTCCATTCGGTTATCTCTCCATGGGTTTCTGACGTGTCTTGTTTTTGTTTTCTCAGGCCCGTCTTAACCCTATCGACGGTATCAGGGACCCCATCCTGCTGGCTATGCAGCACAAGGTCAATAACGCTTTTTTTTTGGATCAGGCTGCTTGGGCGGGCTATGGGAAAGTCCACATTGGAGAAAGCTGTGAAAGGCCTGCAAGGACGTTTCGTCCCGCTTGCTTGGGAACTGTTTTATGAGGATCTCGAGCACTCTCTTCTCGCCGACGGGTTCAATCGCTACCGGCAGTGGATGCAGGAATTTAAGAGGCCAAGGGGTTGAAGCAGAAATTCGCCGCCGATGAAAACGAGGAAATAAACGAGGACTGGCCGATGGCATTATGGGCATGACAGAAACAGAAAATTTAGTTCGTATTGTGATATCTACATAGTACAAGTGAACCTCTACGGCGTCGTTTTATGCGAATCAGGATTACCGAGGTCATGTGGCGGGAGAAAATCGCGAATCCCAGCGGCGCGGTCGCTAGGCCGTTTGTGCAGCAGTTTCGTACCGCACGCTTCTATGCGGAAGAGTTCCATGCGGGCGGGTCGAAGAGCGTGGGGGTGACGGATCCTCTGTGACGCGCGCATCGCAGTGAGCTGTAAACTGGTGCTGGTCGCTGTGGCGTCGGTGGGACCAGCGGGCTCGAGAATGTTATATGTGGGGAAGCGAGCACGCGGCGGAGACTCGAAGACGTTCTTGGTTTGCGCAGCGCCTGCAGCGAAGATGAAAATCAGCGTCATTCTCGTGCAAAAATAATAAGAAAGACATAACCCCCCCTCGGAGCTGAAAGGAATCCCATCCCACGCTTGTCCTTCCCCCTTCCTATTGCGCTCAAAAGCGGGCTCCACCTCCCCCTCCTTCCTCCCCAGGCTCGCGCAGCTCCGTGAAGCTGTGCGAGCATGTATGGACGTGTCCCGGTGTCGTGCCACCTGCAAAAAAAATGTTAGCGTCCCCGCGAGCCACGGCGCCTGCATCGAGATCGACACCTGCCCGCCCCGTCCCTCCCTCACCACTCCATGCACCCCGCTCGCGCTCCCTCACAACCCTCCCCCCCCTCCCCCCCCCTCCCCCACCACCCATCCCGTCCCTCGCACAATCACCGCCCACACCACCCCCACAGCCGCACCCACACCCGCGCGCGCACTCGGCGGCGTCGACCCAGATTCGTATCTGCGCCCCGCCCTCCTACTGCTCCCGCTGCGATCCGAATCCGTGCGCAGAAGAGATCGGGCATTTGGATGGCACAATCGATGAAGCGAAGCGCCGAACATAAGCGCCACATAGCCACAGAAGTAAGGCCAAAATAGGAAAGAGCTGGAGGAGTGCCATTAGTGGCTCAAGCTACACGCACCCCGTGCGTCGAGTTACCCAACGCTGATAACAAGAGCGGTCGCCAGAGTCAGGGAAGACGGAGAGGGATATTGGTCGACCCAATTTTTGGCCTCCGCGAGCCCAAAATTCGTATGAGACTGGGTCTGCCACAAATTCCCTGCAGCTTTTCTCTCCGTCCCGGCAGATGAATACAGGTCTGGGAGGCGCTGGCGAGCTGCCGTAGATAGAGGTGAGAGTAAGAAGGGGGGCAGTGGAATGGGTGGCGCCGAGAATGTGAACGAGGGCTCTATGCTTGCGAGAAGGAGACGTCGCGGGCGGGCACTTTGCGCACCGGTGAGCCGCACGGTATATTGTGCTAAGGTGGTACCGGCGAGCGCCATGAAGGTAGACCGATCAAGGATGACCTGCGCCAGTGCCGCACGAGCGGTAGATCCTAGTCGTTGAGGTTCGGGAGGGCGGGATGGGACCTCGAGGAGAGGGCAAGGAGAGGAGCGAGCAGGGCGATAGGAAGTCTCGCGAGAATGCGAGGACGCGGGGGTGAGCAGAGACACTTCCTGGCCCGTGGTGGGCGGGTGGAGGCGCAAGACGAGTCGCACAGCTTGATCTCCCGCCGACTGCTCCCCCTAGCCCATCCATCCTCCTCGCCATTTTCAGCGCGGGCTCTCTACGTCCTCGTCCCATCCCGTCTGACCCTGTACTCGAGCTCGCAAAACCTGCGCGCAGATCAGGGTCAGTACGCGAAGGCTTTATAGGGTGAGAGCGTGCACACCAAACGTGGGACCACAAGCACAGCGCGAGCATTGAGGCTCGTGAAGTCACCCCTCTCCGCCCCGTCAGCGGTATCCCTGCACGTGCGCGGCGAAGTAAGGTTGGGGTGGATGCGCTCCAAATGCGCTCGCTTGCTTGCCACCATCGTCCGGGAGCTCGACGTGGCAGTCCGGAAGACAGCGATGACCGCCGTTTCGTACCCGAGCTGGTCCACGCTCGACGACGGTAGCCCAGCGTCTCAAACAGAAGACGTATTGTCGGGGTCGATTAAAGAACGCTAAGTGCCGTGTATGGGACCGAATGCGGAAGGCCCTTGCTTTCGCCTTCCTTTGTTCTGCCGCAATGCCGAGTGGCACGGCCACGCGGACACGCGGGACCTCGACGCGCCTGGACGGAGACGATGCAGCATCGGAGGATCGACCAGAAAAATAGCACAAAGGACATGCGTCAGGACCCTCGCCCCTCATCCTGCCGGGGCGGAAGAGGTACTGCCTTCTTGTAACCAACTACCTCCCCCGCGCCTCCATCGTAGTCGAGCAGGTCTATACGAAAGGTCGACTCAGTAAAACAGACTATGCGACCGTACACGGTAGCGGGGAACGCACACCAGGAAATCCGATCTTGGATATTCGCCAGAGACTATGGCATAAGGGCCGGGGAAGCCTGTTAAGGTGCTGTGTCCGTCCCCGTCCGTTCCCGCAGCGCGGTGGGGGAGCCGCTTCCAATGGGCTGCGAGGAACCGAAGACGTCGCAGAACCGGATGGGTCATTATAGTGCTGGAAAAAACTGCGTAGACGTAGAACCGATGAACACAGACGTCGGTGCATTAAGTCGTTTGACGATGAGAAGCGCTGAGGCAGGCGCAGAGGGCGATCTTCAGAGAGACCCCTGTCTGATGCCGCAGCGGATATCCAACGGTGGCCGACAGGCGCAGTTCGGTGCTTAGGAAGAAAAGACGTCGAGGAAGGGATACGAGGCCACTGACACGGGCCTCCAACTTTATGGCAAACATTTACAAAGGCGAGCCAGGAAATCCGGCCGTGCAGAAGCTAGAAGGCCTTGGCCCCGTCCTTTAAGCACGTATAGGGCAACCGAGCGACATCTACGATGGCTGCATATTCCCTGTCATGATCAGAAAGCTCATTTTTGAATGCGCAAAAACCCACAACCCACGAATCTATTCCTCCAAGGTTAACGATCGTCCTCATCCATCGCTCAGACACGTAAAAACTACGTGAATTTATATGGTTATAGCTGCAAGACCGCGCGCGCGTTGAAGAACAGCGGAGGAATGAGGAAAGGAAAGGACATCGGACATCCTATATTGATACTTACTTGTTCGTCATCAATATAGGGTATCTGTTACAGAGACTAATCGGACATCACGGACCGGCATCATTGATCAGCGGAGTTTGAATCTCCTTTCCCTTAACTTTCATCTTGGATTGCAGTTTTCGCTTGCTGTGTTGAGAGGTTGCTATGGATCTGCAATATTTCGGGGACCTCAACCACTGAACTTCGATCCTGGTAAACGTTGACGTCGACGTCCGTGCGTGCATTCCGTGTAGGCATTCCGTCATCTTCCATTCTCTCAAGTTCATCCCGTCTGCGTGCCCGCCTGGACCTGGGCCTACCAGCCAGTCTCTCGGACGCGCTTCTTGCTCGATTGCCCCTATATATTCACTCATGGGCAGAAGTGGTACTAGATGACATTCATGCTCACTGACACTGCGGTATACCCTCGTTTGAATTATGTGGCGGGTTTGCTTACCTGCGACTGAATAGCGGAGAGGTTGGTTGTTTTTCTTTCTCTTCTTGCTCCCAAGCCTTCACGATGCTGACTCTGCCAGGAGGTCTGCCCATCACAGATCCTTGCCGGATCCGCGATAATACGGTTGAAATTCAGGCCCACATGCCCCACCATCTTGGTTGGCATCACTTCCGGGATTTATTGCATCTTCTCGTACCGCATATAGCCTCACCGATCGGCCACATATAAAGGGCGCCGCGCTCGCAACATCGTTCACAATCGCAAGACACCCACAAATGTCTGATCAAATCGTTTATCTTGGTGAGATCGATTTTGAATTTCTTGCCTTCACCGTTCGGGTGTACCTAACCCTCGATATTGCGCATAGTAACTGGATCGAATCGGGGCAATTGGTTATACTCTCGCCGCCACCATCGCGGCGCGCCCCAACACGATTGTCTTTGCCGGAGCACGGGACCCTGCTGCTCAATCGCTGAAGGATCTCGCGGCCAAGCATCCCAACGTGCACCCCATCAAAGTCACCTCCGGCGACGAAGCTGACAACGCGGCGGCGGTCGCTGAGATCCAGAAGATCGCCGGCCACCTCGATGTGGTCATTGCAAACGCAGGTACGCTCTACTTCGTGTTGTCAGACTACCGCCAATTTTCCTTTATTGTCAGGTATCTCAAAGTACATCGGACCTCTCGCCACAGCTCCCCTCTCCGAGCTCCGCGACCACTGGGAAGTGAATACCCTAGGTCTCATCGTCCTCTTCCAGGCCGTCCATAAACTCCTCCTCGCGTCCCCCACCGGCGCGCCGAAGCTCGCGTACATCTCTTCCGGTGCGGGGTCCATCGGTGGATACGTGGACCTGAAGTTTGCTGTATATGGCGCTTCAAAGACGCGGCGAATTACCTTGTGAAGGCGCTCGATGTCGAGAACCCGTCCCTTATTGCGTTGATGATCCACCCCGGCTGGGTTGCGACGGACATGGGGAACGGGGAGCCGTCGCCAGCGGACTCCCGCGCGCGCCAGTGACGTGGAGGATTCCGTTGCCGGAATCCTATCGCGCGTCGACGGGGCTACGAAGAAGGAGAGCGGGAGTGGTGGAATTACAAGATCGAGACTGGTGGAGAGTTCTGGGCAGTTGCGTCCGACGAGATTCCCTGGTAACCTTTCCACTGGCGCGACCGTTTCGGCGATAGAAACCAAACGGCGTCGATAGGGTATTTGACTGTGTATTCAATATGGAGTATTTACTGTTAAGGTTTTTCTGGATTGATGTTGTACGAACCATCATGCATGAATTTGCTATAGTATGACTTGTCTGCTCAAATTCAACGCGGGCACGTGATCTATGTTCAACTTGTACACTACCCGACGTGTTCTTTTAAACGAAAGTGCCACGCACCGCACCAAACGTGTCTCGGACGTATGATAAATTGTATATTGCTGTTCAACGGTCTCGCTGACAATCGAAGCTGATTCGAATCAAAAGTTCCCCGAAAAGGACAGATGTCAAGCTCTCAACCCCGGAACTCCGTCGACTACGGAACCTCCGGTTCATGGTTCACGACATCGGGCAAATTTAAAAGTGGAGTAGAAGACCCGAATGGCCCGGAAAATAATATCTTGAACCGATGTCGTCGGCTGTGCGCGCTGTGATATATTCGGAATAACACCTCAGTGGGAATAGATGGTTAATTGTTAAATTGTTTCTCATTGAGAAGGAGCGCCTTCGATCTGATAAAGTGATATTCAGCGTCTAATCCACGCATAAAACTTGTCGCCGGTGAGGCCGGACCACACTGCGGAAGTGACATGAGAGAAACATTGACTTTCTTGCCGGACACCGGATGTAACAGCTTTCCTCGATTTTTGTCATAAACCATAAATCGAATTCTTGCAGAAGGACCTCTCTATGTCTGCAATGCGCCTTATACCAGTACCGGTCCAGCTCTCTCCGACAACGATAGGTAACTACCCGCTATCGTCTGTGCTTGCCTCTGCTAACAACCACTCGTATGCAGGCTCATCCAGACACTGCAACTGTGCTTCTCCGATCTCGTGAGGACCCAGCAAGAGCAGATCAAACTGCAAGAGGATCAGGCGAGGAAGCACGAAGAGCAAGCAACCAGGTACGCGACACACAATGGAATATCCCCCGGTATTTAAACCTTTCTGATGCCGCTCCATACCAGGCTTCAGCAGGCAGTCGAAGCACTGAAGCCAAAGGTTACGGTGACGGACAAGAAGACATCGTTTTGGAATGCCTACAAAACCCTGGCAGATGAACAGGACAAAGAGTTCCAGCAAAAATATAGCTCAGACCTCGACACGGCTTTGATTTTTGTGCGTACCAGCCACCATAATCGTTATTATATCTAATGGATTTCATGTTGAGGCTGGGCTTTTTTCGGCCGTGGATTCCGCATTTATCATCCAAATCCAGCCAGAATTCGACCTCATCATGCTGGTCCCCAGCTTCTGGTTTTGATTTCCCAGAACCTGCTCTATCTCAGCTTATTCTCGACCCTACTGGCCGCACTTCTGGCCGTCCTGGGCAAACAGTGGCTGATGCACTACTTGTCTGCAGGCGAACGAGGCACCATCGGGGCCCGCGGCCTTGAACGCCAGCGAAAATTCGATGGCCTTCGCAGATGGAAATTCGACGCAGTAATGCAGACATTCCCCCTTCTGCTGCAGATCGGATTGTTCTTTTTCTCTGCAGCCCTTTCCATATATCTCTGGAGAGTCCACATTTCTCTGGCCATCATTGTGTTGTCCTTCACGTCTTTGGGATTTCTGTCCTACACTGGTCTTCTCATATCTGCTGTTGCAGCCCCGGATTCTCCATTCCAAACACCGCTTGCACCCCTCGTTATGCGGCTTATTCCAACAACTTTTTGGGCCAAGCTCGGGTTACTTTTCAACCGAGTTTACGCCTTCACTTTCGCGGTTGATCGGCTCTCTCCGCATGACCTGCTCTTTGTACATGCCTAGATCCCGAAATCTGCTCCCCATTTTTCTGATGGGCCAGCTCAACCAAACGGATTCTCATCAGGAGAAAGTGACCCCCATCTTCGATGCTGCGTTTCCAGAACCATCTCCCGAAGTCCCCGCAGTCGCATGGGTACTAGAAACCTCCAACGACCCTCATATGATTGATTTAGCTGCGGAGATGGTCACCCATTTGCAATGGCCCAGTGCCATAGATGTCCGCGCAGCTGAACGGTTGCACGACAGCCTGTTGAGGTGCTTTGACTTCCTCCGTACTGGCGATGGAACACCAATCTTAATTGGTACCGTGGATGGAATGTCACTCCCAGCCATTCATCTTGGACGGGCCTACTGTGCTCTACGCTGGGCCCTTCAGTCCGGAACATTCCAGCCCACCTCACCCACAGTTCCACTATGCCCACACTGACATCAAGATGCTCAGTCCTGAGCTGGCAATGTGGTTCGAAATCTAGCGGGTGAACCTGCAGTACTTTTGGGTGCGGTCAAGAACAGCTACCAGATGGGCTCTGCAAGTTATTCCATCCATCGTTTATCCGGATTCACCTCTCGAGCTAAAAATCTGGAATACTTCCTTGATCAATTCGTCAAGAAATCCAACCCTGGACTCTGGCAGTTTTAGAGCGATTATCTGTTTTGTATTCACCAGTTTCCTCTCCGGCGCCAGTCCTAGTAACATTGGTTGGATGGACAAAAGGTAGAGAGCTTCCACATTCAAAGTCCCCGGCTGATTTACATTCAGACACTTTCAGTCCAACCTTTTGGAACATATTCTCAAGGTATACTCACTCATCTCAGAGCCAAGAACATTTCCATGTGTACCGCAGCGAGAATTATAGAAATCACTGGACAACTGGCAAGCAAAGAGGGAAATCACGTCTGGGAATATAGCAACTCGCACTGGAGCCGCCAATCCATGATACACCAATTTTGCAGCTCCCTTCCCCATCCAATGGATGGGTGGATGTTGTGCTGGCAACTGGTCTTTTGACAGAAACATATTATTCTGGATCTCACCCTGTAGCGGGGATCCTACTTGGATATACGAAGCACTCGAGAGTGTCCCTCATGGTACAGAAAATCACGAGTGGGACAGCAAACAATAAGTGGGGTGAATGGTCTTCTCGGCGCCCTTCTCCATTACGGTGCTTCTCCTGCAAAAAAACACATACATCTTATCCTGCATGCTCTTGCAGTGCCTGGCCCAATTTCAACCACTGCTACATATGTTCTCTACTCACTCAAGAGAATGTCATGCACTGGTATCAGAATGCTCAGTTGAGCCGTATCCTGCAGGATGCCTCTGTGTGGTCTTCTTTGATTGGTTCTGCTCTCAAAAATCCAGACCTTCACAAGTCGTGCATCCTACTTGGCACACCTTGTGGGTATACCTGGCTGGCAACCATTCATCCTTGAAGAGCTCAGCTCGTGGATTACCATATTCTTTTGTCAGAGGCCAAGAGCTCTCTGATCTAGTACAGTCATGGACCACCACAAGCGTCTGGGGATCATGAAGTAAGAGGGACAAATGTTAGTAGTCAGGATATGGAAACAGGAAAATCCAAGAAAATTCAGTACTTATCGCTGGCACTAGTAGTCAGTAGACTCTTGCTGACCAACAATTCAGCCACGATTCAGCTACATAGACCACTAAGTTTTGAATAAGCACTTGTAAGTTGACTGGGGCTTCTGCCCATGACGATCATGATGGTTCCATCGAACGGTTGACTGTGGGACTCGGAATCAAGTCGCTTAATCTGCATCGGATTGCGGAAGGACCTTGACAGATCATATCTATGCATCTTATCTGACTGTTGCCGGTCAGCAACAGCTTTAACACCATCCAAGTTTGAAAGATGATTCAGTGGAACCCACAAACATGGAGTTGTCAAGCAAGGAGTCTTCTGATTGACTCGGGGCCAAGCAATTAGATATCACAGAATTCCTTGTAAAATTATATTGGACTGGGACAAGAGATATGTCTTCGGCTTCATGAGAGTTGAACCAGCTCTTGGGCATGGAAATGAACTTGAGTACCACCTTTCATCCGATTACAGATGGACAAACCAAACAGATGAACTAAGAGATCGAGAAGTTCCTTCGGTTCTATGTAAATTACAAGCAGTTGGACTGGGCAGAGGCTTGCTTTGGCTGAGCTTACCTACAATGACAAAGTTAGCTCATTGACGAGCATGCCACTGTTTTATCTAAACACGGGGGGTACCACCCTTGGTGTCAGCAATGGCCTCTGGGTCGGCTAAACAGCGAGTAACCCGACAAGAACCCCAACCAGGGTAAACCCAATAGACACTAATAGCTTGTGTGTTCCCTGAGCAGTAGGACCAACTGTATGGTGTGCTCCCTAGGAGATGTATATTGTAGGTCGGGATGCGAGGCGGAACCCAGAACGAGTCAAAGAGGGTATGATATCCACTCAGGGTAAAACCCAGGGTGTGGACGCAACCTGTAATACAATAATAGGAAGTGGGGCAGGGTGGAGACAATGCCTATGTCAAGCCAAGGTAGAAGCCTGAGATTAGACAAGGTAGAATCTACTGTACATGGAGATTCTACGGAGCTTAATATAGGCTTCGAATAAATTAAAAGCGATTGTGGTCTGTCATGATCAGTTCCTGTACCACAGCATTAAGGAGTGTTAATGCTGATACTCCTGTTCCATTTCCGTAGTGTTGGAGGACTAGGGGACCCGACATTTGGGTTTCCTAGTCCTTAACTTGTGTCTCCAGTGGTGAAACCGATCAGGTCAGTGGGTTGAAACCCCAATCAGTTTGCAACCATTCATGCACTTGTGTACACCTCTGTGTCAGCCATGATGCATCCGGGAACTAGGATCCATCTGTATGGTTCCCTAGGCCCTAACATCTTCTGTATCCCGGTGGGGTCTGTGGTTGGGTTTCCACCGTGAGAAGGTCACATGGTGGCGTCATGAGAGTTCCATGCCACTAAGACCATGTCTGTAACCGTACGGACACGTCGTGCGAAAAGTAGAACCTGGGTGATTCATGCCACTTGGAAAGGGATCAGAATATGGTTGAGTCACGTAATGAGACTGTGGAACAACTTCTTTGAGAAAATGAAGAAGGTTGGTGATGAAGCAACAGCTGTGCTAGAGAAAAACCCAGAAAACCATGAAAAAAAATACTATGATATGAAATGGTGTGATGTGCCAGTATTTAAAGTTGGTGATAAATTGGTGGCGGAAGAAAAAAGACATCACAAATCGGCCAACAAAGAAACTTGATGATCTAAGGGCTGGGGCCTTACAAAATCCTGGAAAAGTCAGAGTATCAGCATGGAAGCTAAGACTGCTGGATATGGATGGTATCACCCTGTCTTCAACAAGTCGCTGTGTATTGCTGTATGTTGAACCACTGGCACATCAAGGGAAGAGCAGCCAGCTCACAGATCATCAGAGAAGAGGAAGTCAAAGTGGAGGAAATTATAAACCACATAAACACAGACAGGGTTATCAATACCTTACACACAACTGACAGACGTCTCACATGTGTTTAACAATACCTTTTAATTAACTTGATGTCTCTCCTATGATCAGACAGTTCCTTCCTCTTGACAGTCTGACAGAGCTTTGATTGCTATAAAACCCATTGTTTACAATTATTTGCTATACATAGTTCACAATAGTTCGCACAGTTCATAAACAGTATAAGTTAGTAGTTTTACACACTTGTATTTCCTTAGTCTTTTATTTGATTCTTTTTCAAAGCCTCCTACCTGAGATGCCTTGAGGCAGATGCAAAGCTTTGACTGTGACACCCTGGCAGAAATTTTGGGTCCTGCATTACAAACCGCCTGGCAAATTAAATGAAATTCAGCAGTAAAAAGCACTTGAGCATATCAGGCTTACTAGATAAAAAGCCCGGTAGAGAGTCATGGACATGAAATTGAAATGCATGCAAATGTGTGACATACAACTTTTTGGCATGTGTTTCAATTTGTGACAGTGTAGTAATATTGGATGTGGCCCATGACCACCGACTTTACATTTACTATACCTTACTCAAATACCTTACTTCTGACATACATATGCACATGATATATTACATAATCTATCTTATCTTTGCAAACAACTCTCACGTAGTGCACAGCCATGCTCAAGTGGAACACCCACACCAGACCCAATGAATGGGACGTATACAAACTCGTCAGTCATAGTTCGGTTAAGTCTTTGTCAGTTTGATCGTGATCTTCGTGAGTTTGATGGCGATCTTTGTCAGTCTTGATAGCCGGAAAGTTTTGAACCGTTCACAGGGGATCTACTAGTGGAAATTAGAGAGGATTTTGCAGTCAAGGGTATCTTGGAGGGCTTTCAGGATTGTCACAATCCACAAATATGCTGTACTTGACCATGGTTGCGTTCAAAAGGTGAGTTACATGCCAAATATGGTAATTGTTGATGGCTCGGGTTTGATGCGCCGTCGCGCCGACGCCGCTTGCTCTTCAAGCTTTAACACATGAATTATCTTTTTAGAACTTAAAATTGCATCACAGAGGTGCTGACCTGAAATACTATCTCAGGTTAACAAGGGCCAATAACAACAGCCTGCAACCAGTTCAACGTCAAGTCGGGTGTCACTTGTCCTCGTTCCGGTACACGCTTTATGTGAACCAAAATTCACTGAGCCGATGAATCGCCACGAAGGTAACGAGACTGGAGCGTATGAATCCGTAGCAGTACGAGATCTGCACTTGTTCTGAAGAATCTATAAAAATACCGTTTACAAATTGTTTTAAAACTGTTTGCATACTGTTTCCGTTTAATTTGCCAGGGTCCATACACGAAAACTATGTAAATGGTTGGAGCCTTACCTAGCCATCTAACTTGAACCTCAGCACACCAAGGCGAGTGGGAATCACGACCTGTCACCTGAGCAGATTGCCGACAACATCTTGACAGAATGACGAAGATTGCCATCAAACTGATGAAGAAGAATGCCATCACTGACTTACGAGTTTGAATATGTCCCCCAATGAATGCATGATCATGGTTTATAACTGCTCTGTGAACTCCAGTGCCACAGGATTCCTTACCAAGGGTGACATGGTCCTTGGTGGCATGGTTACAGCAGCAGCAGCAGAGGTCAGAGTTAGTGCTCTGCTGCTCCCACATCCTTGCCTGTGCATGGGCTCAGATTCTTTCAAGGTCCTGGAAAAGCCCAGACAACCTGCATCACACAACTTTGTGTTCTGCAAGTTCCCTCAGCACATTGGAAATTTGACACAGTTCACCTTGGGTACATACAGAATATTTCTAATGTTGAAAACATGTAGAAAATACGTAGAAACAGGTGCTCATGACTGGAAAGAGCTTTGACATCTCTAAATAAGACAACATTTGACATTCCATGAATGGCCAATGAATGTCCAGCTCACCGAGGATGCCACTTCCATGCAATTCTACGTGTGGAAACTGTCTGATGCGTGGCATGCATGACAACACATTATCAATGGACTTTTGTCCAATGACAACCACCATACTCAAGGGCTCTAAGTGTCCCTCATGGTGCCAGGGATTAGCAGGTAACACAAATACACAGTGAATCTATCTATGAAATACATTAATACCTACAAGAGCACAACAATAGTGACAGGTGTAATGCTGATTGAATATAACCCAAAAAGATCTAATGATGTCACAGGTACAGCCAATGGGGCAGCACATGCACAGCTATTCATAACTCCAAAGTTTCCGAGTGATAAAACCAGCTCAGCAGCCACATTTAACATGTACAGCTCAAATTTGATCCCCTCTGAAAATGCCCCCCCAACCCTCTATAAAAAAACCGCTTGGACAATGCTGCAGCATGTTTAGCACCGGCCCTGGCACTTCTCAAGGAGCTCAATGATGCATTTGGCCCACCATTTGTTCAGCCTGTTGCAAACACCATTGAAACCTTGATTAACATGGCTCAGGTAAGAAGGCTTAGAATTGAACAAGTGAGTTGCTTATAGAATTGGATAGAATGTGAAAGCCAATAGGAATGAATGTGCTCAGCTCATGGAGAGCATTTATCAAATCCTGTACACAATTATCAACTTCCATCTCAAGTCCGAAACAGTTGGATCCTTACCCCCAGCAATGCTGGATAACATTGGGAAGTTCATGGAGTAAGTTAGATGCATTCATGATTTAGGAGATACCAGTTTTCAATGTCCTTCCTCTCTAGGACCCTTCATAAGGTATATACCTTCCTTGAGATGCAACAGGATGGGAACAAGATCAAACACCTGTTCCGCAATAATGACATGCAGAAGTTGCTCAAAGACTGCCATGCAGGATTGGACCAAGCTGTGGAAGTTTTGAGGTGTGATCTATATGTATATTTTTTTACAGAACATTGACCACACTGCATTTAGATTACCAACAAGCCTGCAATATTCAGCGACATTGGTGAGATGAAAAAGGAAGTCGAGCTAATGCATAAGGAGTTGCTTGACTTATTGAGACACTTTCTGATGCCAGTACCAGCTCTGATGGGTTGTCGGTATGTTCACAGTGAATATTCCCACACCTGAATAATTCAGGATCAGGTTTATCTCGGTACAAATGAGTCAGGAAACAGGTGAATATCTGCCTTATGACTTGGGTTTTTCTGACATTTTTCCAAGCTCAAATTCATTCTCTCTGCTGCCTTCAGAGCCCAAGATCTTCTATGGTCGTGAATTTGAGCTGGGGAGCATTATGACAATGCTCACCCAGGAGTCACCCAGAATAGCTATTCTCGGAGGAGGTGGAATGGGAAGACAACCCTTGCAAGAGTGGTCTTGCACCATCCAGACACTGCCACAAAATTTCCACATAGATTCTTTGTTAGTGCAGAATCTGCAAACACCAGCATTGAACTTGCTGCCCTCATTGGACTACATGTTGGACTAACACCAGGCAAAGATCTTACGAGGCTGTTGTCCAGTACTTGTCAAGAAACCACATGCACTTTTGATTTTGGACAATCTCGAGACAGTGTGGGAACCAATCCAGTCCGAGGGGAATTGAAGAATTCCTTTCATTGCTCGCAGATGTGGAACATCTTGCATTCATGGTATGGTTAGCCCAGGATTCAGTTTTGTGTACTAATCTCTACCAGATCACAATGCGAGGGGCTGAGAGGCCAGCAAAAGTCACTGGTCTCACCCATTTTTAGCTCCACTGGAACCTCTGTCGGATAAAGCTGCACAACAAATCTTTATGGAGATTACAGATAATATCTATGCAGATAGGACATGCAGCAAATCCTTCGCTTCACAGATAATATGCCCTGGCAGTAGACCTCATTGCCCATTTGTCTGACTATGAAGGTCTTTCAAATGTCATGGCTCGATGGGACACTGAGAGGACAGCTCTGTCTCTGTGGGCTATGACCGAAAATCCAATTTGGATGCATCCATTCAGCTCTCCCTTTCTAGTCCTCGAATCACATTCAATAGCAAGGAATGTTGAGCCTTCTCTCAATCCTCCCTGATGGACTCTCTGATGCTGAACTGGTCCAAATCAAAGTTCCAATTCCCAATATTCTCAGTTGCAAGTCTGTGTTACTTGCCACATCACTAGCATATCAGGACAGCAACCGGCGACTTAGGTCACTAATGCCTGTGCGAGAACATGTTCAACAGTTCTTGCCTCCATCCACAGCCCTTGTGCAATGTCTCCACAAGCTGTTCTGTGCAATTTTGGAGCTTTACAAGAAGTATGATGGGGAGCAGCTGGGACTTGTGGTGAATCAAATAACCCAGAATCTGGCAAATTTCCAAGGAGTCCTGCAACGGGGGTTATATGACAATGCTTTAGATTCAGGGATACCATCCACAGCATATCAGTACTGAGCTCATTCTACAGGGTCACTGGACGTGGTGCTTGGAACTGATGGAGTGTATTCAACCCATTGTACCTGGAATGGATGATCACCAGCTGAAGATAGAAGTTATGACTGAAGTTTTGGTGTCATTCAACCACTACCCCACTGTTGATAGGGAAAAATCATAACTGAGGCAACAAGTATTCTTGACCATGTCAACAATCCTCTCCTTGCATGTGAGTGCTCTTCCTTCTTCACACTATTCTGCATCTCATGTGGCCATCCTAAGCACAATTCTATCATGCAGTGGGCGAGCATTTTGAACACATCAGATGGGATTTCTCTCAAGCATTGCCTTTTTTCAAAAGGCATTGGAATTTTCAAAGTTATCTGGAGACAGCAACCAGCAGTGTACTGTTGAAATAAGCATTGCTTATCTCCAATGCTGTACTGGTGATTATTGTACTGCACAAATAAATGCAGCTGAGGCACAAAGACAATCCAAATACTCAGGATATCTGTATCTAGAAGCAAGAGCACTGTGGGTTGGAGCTATGTGTTCCACATCCCAGGGAAAATTCCGGCAGAGCATAGACCAACTACACAGAAGCATGGTGATTCTTGGTATCTGTGGCATGGATAAAGGGCGTCTATACCATACAATCGCAATATCACAGGGAGATAACTATCTGCTGAAGTCAGAATATGCTAAAGCCAGAACATTTACAGTCACATGGTTGAAACTGCTTCTCCTGGACAAAATACCCCCTGGCATGCAGTATCATTTCTCAATATTGCACAAATTGATACAATTTGTGGGATACGGGTATGCATACCTCAGTGAACAAAGCAAGACATATCTTTATCAGTCATCTCTATGTGAAAGAGACTATATTGTAGCATGGGGGAGGCTGATATTTCACTCAGAGAGGAAAGTTTGTTCGCAAAGATCAAGTTCGAGGAATGCTTGCATTCAACCTGGGGAAACAACATTGAGGTCAATCATTTTGCTTGGAAAGGCTTGCTGAGATCAGAGCCTGGCCAACTTCTGAATGGCAATTCACATGGCCAGTGATTTACTGTGGATATGCCTACAAATCCAATGACACATTGGCACTCCACAAAGCACTGCTTTTTCTGGGAGATGTGTTCATCACAAATGAGGAATATGAGACAGCAAATAACCTGTATTTACTTGCTCTTGAGGCATTCACCTACATGGATGTGCATCACAGCCGAGCACAGTGCATGATGCGTCTCGGAGATCTGGCAAACAAACAAGGTCATACCTCAACAGCAATTGACCTCTGGAAGACAGCCAGACCACTGTTTGAGCGGTCGTTGCAGGTCAAAGATATAGCTCAAATTGATGCTAAGCTCTTGATTGTGGAAACAGCTCATCAGAAATCCTTACTGGAACTTGCAACTTGCATGTACCTGATGAGTTGTTGAACAAAGAGACATCTGAGGTTGAAGAAGTGGATGGAGTAACTTGTCAGAATCCCAACAATGCCAGTAATCACCTGTCTTTGCACCTGTCTTGATGATAGTTTGAGCACGTCTGAACCAGACATGGTCAGAGACAGAGTGTGGGAGCCTGGTGCTGCTCAGTAGTGGTACCTGCTCCACCAATGTTGCCAGGGTCAATTCCTCTCTATGTCCCTTTCATCCATGTCTTTCTACCAGCTGAGACCAATGCTCCTGAGCATGAATTATAATAAAATGCATGTTGTATGTACTTTGTCTTTTCAATGACATAAAAGTACACCAAGTGTCCATCCAGAGAAGCATCTTTTTAAAACTCTGGTCGCATTTTTTTCACTATGTTGATGTGACCTAAAAGTATATGACCGCCTCCATCAAGTGAAGACAATTAATACGCTGTGCTCATTAGCTCGTTGTATTCATTTTAAACAGAATGTAATGACCATTAAACTCATTTGATCTAACTGCTCTTATCGTCGCATATGGTATGAGAGGATACCCTTGAATTCGCTTGCGCAGCCAAACTGGGTGCCTGCTTGATCCCAGGCAGTGCTTTTAGTATAGAATGTGCTAGAACAATGTAGGCCCATCCTAAACGTGGCTTATTGATATTAGATGACATGAAAAATACCTCATCGCTTCGCTCTTTTCTTTTCAGCTTGACTGATTTGAAGTTGGCAGAATTCTGGAGCAGCGTCGGTGTCCTGTTGAGTCGGATCTGATTCAGGGAAATTCAAGGAAAATCAGTACTCGCCGTGGAGCCAGTAGTAGAGTATCGCTGGCCAAAGTTCACTCAGTAGCCAAGTTTTCAAACAAGCACTCGTAAGTTCAACAAAGTTTTGGAAGTTTAACTTCGGCCGAGATGCCGAGATTAAATACATTTGCCGGGACAGCCTTGATGTCAAACAGGAGCACGCACGGAAATGGCAGCCATCAAAGATTCGAGAAGGTGCCTTGTTAACTTAAGCCCATGACCCCCTGGGCGCTGTACTGGGTTCTCTTACTCATCCTGCCCCATGTCCTCCTCGTAATCGCCGCCCCTGGTTCCTGCTCGGTCCTGGACCCGGACCAGCTGCAGAGTGGTAAGGACGTTCGAACACAATTGCAGCGCACATTGATCAATGCCAAACGGCACCCACCAGTACCTGCGTGGGGGACCCTCCAAACCGCGGTGGAGGCGAGCTATGGGGACGGAGCCGTATAAGATTGTGACGAACGACTGGCAGGTGTGTGGTGGCCTACTCGAGCTTGTGCGCTGCTGACGGTCGATGTCTCAGTTCCCGACCAAGCCCGCATCAATGTGCGCGGGCGTCGCGAAGGGGTGGGTGTGGTTCGAATACCACGCGAAGGTGCAGGGGCATTACAAGTGTACGTTACATTCAGCCCACACCGCCCGTCTCGCGCGAACTCATGGCTCTCGCAGGGAGTTTCAAAATCGAGGGCATCTACCTGATGTCGAGGACCGCACGGTCCCAGACGTGGCCCGCGTCTCATACCCAGCGAAGCTGCGACGAGCGGCGGATTTCTCTGATCTGTGATCTATTTATGCTGCAGCACGCTCTCTATCTACACCTTGCTAATCGAATAGAACTATTTGGGCTTCCAGATTACGCGGTCGGGGTCGTCAGATGCTTAGGCCAACAGTTCTAGTCGGGACTGCCTCCAATTTCAAGGCCTTTCGAATTGGTTCGTGTCAGGCTGTGGTCTGGATTACTGCCTACGGACTTGCGACGCCAGCTTCGACATGGGGATCAGTCATTCGACTGTCAGAAGCCACGACGGCTGCGCCGGCTTTCCTTCCGCCAAGACTTGTCCCACAACACTGGGACCAGCCCAGCAATGCTGGGCGACACTACGAATCGCCCTCAGATTGCCACAGTTATAAGTCGACACCCAATTGGATTCGGTCATCTCATATCAAGATCGTGTCGGGATGGGATGGCCGAGTTGGATCTGGGAGCGGGGGCATCTGTCGAGGACGTCCAGGTGCGAGCACGTATCGGCGAAGCGCTCCGACATCCCGCGACACGCAAACGTCGCGGTCGTGTTCCACCGATTCCGTCGAGCAAACGGGAGTGCCAGCCCTTTGAAAAGGTTCTCCCCAGTCGGCCTCGGTATCGATGTGGTACAACTGCTCTTTCGGCGCGGTTGTCCGGTTTCAATGGCAAGGTTAGAGAAAGGCTCTGCGCGCGACCTAAGCTTAAGGGTACTCCGGTTGACGTCGTCTAACACGCCGGCGTCCCTCCTCACCGGGCGGTGCCAAGTCGGTCGCGGCCGCTGGCTCTTCCGCTTTCCCCCGCTGGAAGTATCCCCCCATCCTGAGAACCGTTCGGCAGTCTAACGCCAAGATGCTGAGCAAGGAGAGGTGGGATCCAGACCCGTAAAACTCTTACTCTTATTGACCGCTGATATCTGGAACACGCGTCGTGAGCGGCTTCCTACGCTCTGATGAAGATGTTCAGCCCACATTGCTTAAGAATTCAGTGTGTTTGGGCAAGGACGAAGCTAGCGACCCTTTCTAGATGAAGAGCCGACGCGGGAAGGACTGAGAAGCGTTATTTCTGGGGTACTTTCAAATTTGTCTTGTCCGTGTCTGACGGTGACCAGCCCATCTAGCATGTCTGGGAGACTGCAAGTGTTGGGGGAACTGCGAAGTTCTGCAGTATAGCCGCCGTAAAAGTAGATGATATTTCAGTTAGGGCGGTGGCTTCTTTGAAGCCGGTCGGTCATACACTCGTGTTCAGTTTTCTAGTCGAACGCTCAACTGGATAAAATAGCAAGGCATATAGTCCCACTAAAACATACCTCAATTTTTAACACATTCTCGATTTATGTACAGAAGCCAGCGGACGCTGAGTGGAAGACGCAAGGCTACGGAAAGACTCGGAGGTCCAACAATTGATGCCGGTGATACCCGGATCACATTCACTTTGCCTTTCCCCTCCACCCTCAAACCAAACGGTGGTTCTCCTGAGGCACTAGGTGCGATATCCACACTTCCATCCTCGAGAAGACCAACATATATTCAAATGTAGCTCCCTGAACGGTACCAGCTTCCGTGCGGTTTACCAGCTATGCCAGCACCCAAATCCAAGCCTTCGGCCCCCGCAAAGTCCACGCACGGACCCAAGCCGAAGACAGGGACACCGCTCCCCGTCCCGGAGCAGCTCAAGCGTCTTTTCAAGACCCTCTGTGCGCAAATCGACGGCGGACACCATTCGAATGCGATAAAGACGTGTGACAAGAGTGCGTGTCGTGTCCGCTCTTTCCTCCCGAACTTCCGCTGAAGCGGGCGTCCAGTTCTCCGGATCTCCGCCTCGGACCCCGACGCGCTTCAGACGAAGCTTTTCCTGCTGCTGACGACTGATCAGCCCGCGGCCGCGATCACGCTCATCGAGTCGCTGAGCGGGGAGGGGGCGGGTGCGCTACGGTATAGCTTCGAGCGGGCGTACGCGCTGTACTGTCTGCACAAGAAGGACGAGGCGCGCGCGGCGCTGGCGCAGGACGCGGAGGGCGTGGATGCGCGCGGTGTACGCCATTTGGAGGCGCAGCTGGTGCGTCTCTTGTCCCATCATTCTTCATTCGTGCGGGTAGGATTGATCATAATGGATCCTGCAGAACTACCGCGAAGGCGCGTACGCGGAGGCGTTCGAGATCTACAACGAGCTGCTCGATTCTGCGCCGGTGCGTGTTTCCTTGTCTCTCACCGACTCCATAATTCATAGCGGTCTTTCAGACGGCCGAGGAAAGCCGACATCCTCACCAACACCGAAGCTGCCTCCGCGCACCTCGAGTTCATCGACACCACCTTCCTGCACGCGCTCGACGCGCTCCCCACCGCCGTCCAGTCCCAGCTCGAAGACGCGCCCCCGCCTACCGCGGCGCCGCACGCCCCTCTTGCCGCAGTCGCAGCGGCACCGGCGCCACGAAGGACGCTGGAGAAGAAGAAGACGGTGCGCCTGCCGAAGGGCGTGGTGCTGGGCGTCACGCCCCCGCCGGACCCCGAGCGGTGGCTCAAGAAGCGAGCGCACGAACTTCGGGCAGAGGCGCCGGAAGGGTGGCGCGGGCGGGGGCGGGGGAGGGCGACGCAGGGGAGCGCGGCGGATGTGCCCGCTGCTGTGGAAGTGGGAAAGGCGGAAGTGGGAACGCGAAGGGCAAGGGGAAGAAAAAGAAGTAGACGAGTTAACGGTTTGGCAGCACAGTATGTTGCTGGATTCCTGACTTGAAATCGTTTTCTAGTTCAATCACTACGTTTCGAATCCACATAACTCTGAATCGTTGCCAGTCAAGCAACAAAGCCCCGCTTTCAGGTCGGATTCCTCAACATGCTGCCCCTGTAAGGCTGTATTGAAATGGGAACCCCATCACTCCGACAGACAGTGTGTCGGGATGCCGTTGATATTCTTGCAGATCCAGTCATGAGTTGGAATGACGAGCCCATACGCAAAGCGCTGCCTTCCAACTATATTTTCCAGCTGCAGGGAATCATCCCGTTTTCGACGAGCGGCACATCCTGGGTATGACTGGCGACGATGGACGCAGGGAGGAAGCTGGATTGCGTCACCGGAAAATTCGAAAATTCGCCACGGGCAACGAGAAGCGACAACGTCCATGGGACTATGTC